>CAUYQG010017296.1:0-28293 GCA_963574415.1 Tarsius wallacei
GATAAACATACATGTGCAGGTATCTTTTTTATAGAGTGATTTGAGTTCTTCCAGGTATATTCCCAGTAGGGGGAATGTGGGATCATATGGAAGGTCAATTTTTATAACTTTTAGGAATTGCCACACTGTTTTCCACAGAGGCTGTACTAGTTTACATTCCCACCAACAGTGTAGAAGTGTTCCCTTTTTGCTACATCCTCTCCTGCATCTGTTATTTTTTTGAGTTATTGATGATGGCCATTCTGACTGGAGTTAGGTGGTATCTCAGGGTGGTTTTAATTTGCATTTCTTTGATGACTAGTGAGGCTGAACATTTGTTCATGTATCTGTTGGCTGCTCATATGTCTTCTTTTGAGGACCGTTTATTCGTATCTTTTGCACACTTTGTAATGGGGCTGTTTGTTTTTTTCCTTTCAGCACGTTTGAGTTCCTAGTAGATCCTAGATGTTAGGCCTTTGTCAGACATAGAGTTGGCAAATATTTTTCCTAGTCTGTGGGCTGTCTCCCTGCCCTCTTGATGGTTTCTTTGGCTTGGCAGAAGTAAAAAGTTATTTTTCATCTTGACCTGCGTAATACCACACTTGGCTGGTTTCATTCCTAAACAACTGGTTATTTTTTCTCAGTTCTCTTTTCTGATTCATCTTATGCTGCTACTGTACCTCTAAATATTTTGTGACTAAGGGTTTGATCCTTAGATTTTTTTTCTCTTCTCTTTTGGATTATGCTTTCTCTGAATTCTCTCCCAAGAGATTTCATCCAGTTTCAAACTTCACATGCATTCTATATGCTCAAAATTGTGGCTTTAAATAACATCTCATCTTAAACTACATGTATGCCCAAGATGCTCAGTTACTTCACATGTCCATTTGAATATCTAAAAGTCAAGTTATTTCAAACATCTGGGACTCCACGGACTTCCTCAGAACCTTCTTACAATGGGCTGTCTGCCTCGAAACCTCACACATCCCAGCAAATGACATTTCAGTTCACTTAATTGCTCAGGCCAAGACTTAGGATCCTTGACTTCGTTCTTCACATTCTATATCAGTGAGTTCTGTCAGATTTACCTTCTAAACATATACCGAACCTGAGCAAATCTCAAAATTTCTGGCACTAACACCTTAGTCCAAGCCACCATAACTCCTCACTACCAATAGTCTCCTAACTGATCTTTCTCCACTCTTTCCCCTATGTGATCTGTGTTTTATACAGCACTGAGGATTTTATTTTCTTCTTCAAAGTGTAAAATATTATCACTCCTCTAATTCCCATTTTACGTAATACTTCACACGGTCTGTGAATCTCTGCGTGATCTCGAGTCTTAGACATCATTGGCCTTCCCTTCTCCTTTTTTTTTCACTAAATACAATTTTCTAACATTAGACTAATTATTCCTGTCTCAGCAACATGGTACTTGCTGTTCTTTTTGCTTGAAGTCAACTTGTTCCAGATTTTCACAAAGCTACTTACTTTTCATCTTCTGGTTTACACTCACATATCACCTTTTCAAAGAAGACTTTCCAAGCTATAACAGACCACATTCACCATCACATTATTCTATTATATGTTGATAATAGCACTTGGGAGCCCTTGAAACAATTTCTCCCTTAGATGTAAGCTCCTTTAGGTAAGAAACCCATTTTCACTAAATAATAGTACCAGTATTATAGCAGAACCGAATAAACATTTATTGACTGATTAAAAGAAACTATGACTAGATTTGTACTAAAAAATAAAATGGTAAAAGAGAAGCAGTATTTAGGTTTTCATGGAATACAGAAGGGTAGGTTGCCTTCTGGAAATAACAGCTGGCTGGTATGATTTTGATTGCCTATAAAACATTCATAGGTCAACAGGGAAGAAGAGATTACTATAAACACGTCTTTCCCTCTAGGGTTTCACCTGGGGAAATAAACAAAGGTCAAGGAATTTTGATTGATTCTAGCATTGACTAGATGTTCTGAAGCAGCAGTAATTAATTAAGGAACTAAAACTTAAGTACAGATAATCCATTGCCTGATGCTGGAGAGAGCAGCAGGATGGAGATCCCTGAGAAGCACCGCAACTTTTACCTACAATGAGCATTTACAGTGGCCACAATTTAGCTGAGGGATGAGATCTTTGATTAGATGGTAAGTATCAGGACAGGTAGAAATTGTGTTTGTAAGTCGAAGCAAATGCCCATGGAATCAGGCCTTTTGTTAAGAACACAGCATTGGTGTAATTATAAGAACATTTTTCTTACAATTCATCACAACTCCGAGAGAGAGAGAGAAAGAGAGAGAGAGAGAGAGAGAGAGATAGAGAGAGAGAGAGAGAGAGAGATGTGTGTGTGTTTGTGTATGTGTGTGTGTGCTGGCTAAGAGTCTCAAGTTATTACTTCTTATTTCTTCTTCCATGGGCTAGGCCCAGAACTTCACCTTATCTCTACCCCTTACCTGAAGATCACAAATAAGAACAACTGGCTCATATTTTAGTGTGACTAAACATAATAATTTGGCAGTGTTTAAAAACCATAAAAAACTGTATAAATTTTAGGAATCAACAGTAAATATTTTTTACTCTTTTTTTCACATAAGATTTTCATTGGCAGTTAATTATAGATTCCATGATAATCAAGAAAAATATAACTTCCTTAAAGAATGGTCATGCTTAATCATAGATTGTCTGTTGCGCATACAACTTACTGAGCTGGATTTGTGCAGGCGGAGGACTCACCAGGACAGTGGTGAATTAAGAAAAGTGGATTTATTAAAGGGAAAGTACTTTGTAAAAGAAGCAACTGGTGTCATGCTGGGAGGTTGTCTGCTATCTGCCCCTAAGCAAAGGATGCAGGAAAGTTTTATAGGGTTGTGCTGGGGAGTTTGTGTGTGGTACCACAAGGTGGGAAGAGGGAAGTTTGCTATGAGTTGTACATGCTCTGTGAGAGGTCTGCAAGATGGCTAATTGATTATGGTGTTCTGTTCCTTAAGATGGGGTTAATGTACAGCAGTGGTTTCCTACTTTTCCACTTATAGGAGTCAGCTAAAGGTTACATTACAACAATGATTTACAGCAGTCAGAAAGCTTTTATGACACTGTGGTCAGTAAGTTTCTTGTAAATTTTACCCTGAGGTCCTCTTTCCTCAGTATAATTTACCAAATTGTTGCTAGCTTATTTGGACCTTATATTTCTCCACATTCTCCTTCCCACTTTACTTCTTAAAAAGAAAATAAGGATGTCATTGAGTATTGAAACTGCGTATGTAAAATCTTCATCAAAAGATGGTTCTCTTAACTTATAATGCATACAACCTTGTGAGCAAGGAGGATTAATGAAACAAAACAAAACAAAACAAAATGTGGGCACTTATTTCGAGCAAGTTCAGTGACATCTCATGTCACATTGTCCAAGGTGAATTTCTGTCATCTATACCTGCCTTTGTCTGTGGGGTCTGCTTAAAACCCTGAGCACTGTCATGTGCATACTTTACAAGTTACTTCTTTTTTTTAATTTGTTACATATGGTCACATAGCTGTGATGAAATCTAGGTTCAGAAAAATCAAGTCGTGCATCTAGGCACCGTGCAATGTTCTGGAAATAGTATCCTGAAAAAATAAAATAAAAAAATAAAAATAAAACAGGCACTTTCCATTCCCTTCTTAAAAAGTGTACCACACAGCCTGAAAAACTGAGATAATTTTACATGTTTTCTAAAGTTTCATAAAAATTTTAATTAGTTTTTGCATTTTAGAAGTACCATGTGATGATACTGGTATTTTAAAAACACAATAGTTGATTTTTTATGTTTCTGTTGAGAAAACCTTGTATTTACTGCATCATTTATTTTTTCTGTTACTTATAAATTAGCATTTCAAGCCAGGCTCGGTGGCTCGGCCTGTAATCCCGTGCCTTGGGAGGCTGAGGTGAGTGGATCGTCTGAACTCGCGGGTTCGAGACCCGCCTGGGCAACTTGGTGAGACCTCATCTCTACAATAAATCAAAAAATCAGCCGGGCGTGGTAGCATGCGCCTGTAGTTCCAGCTACTTGGAAGGTTGAGGCAGAAGGATCACCGGAGCCCAGCGGGTCGAGGCTGCGGTGGCCGGGAGCGGCCACTGCACTCCAGTCTGGGTGACAGAGTGAGACTCCACCTCAAAAAAAAAAAAAATTAGCAGTTCAAATAATGTATGAGCTACTTATTCATTCTCTGAATTTTCTTCTTTATTTAAACGTTGTAAGATCTCAATTGAAGCTATTTATTTTTCTTTTTTAAACAAAAAACTTTTAAAATCTAACTTGTATCTTAAGGAAAAACGTATTTTTGGCGAAGTTTGCCCATCGCTTCTACAACAGTCAAAATATTCCTCACATTCTCCTTCTGCTCCAATACACCTCCAGAAATATAAGTGAGAGAAGGAGAGAGGGGTCGTATTCACTGCGTTAGACAAATGGGCAATCGTATAGAAATATATGGAAGTCATGGACCAAGCAGGTTCATTATCCCTGAAATATTCTTTATCCTGGTAAGTAATGGATATTTTAAGAATACAATGTGTATTCTTAAATTTCTAAGATAGTTGAAGTTATAGCATACTGCATGAAACTATTTAGTCTATTTCTACAGATTTTGGCTCAATTGTCTAGGCTCTTTTGCAGAGAGGCACTTGTGTCCTAGGGAAAAAAATTCCTTTTGTTAAAAATGAAACGTTCTATGCAACATGCACTAGGTTGTATGTTTTGTCCCTAATAGCACTGCCATTTTGGGAATTGACCTAGATGGCCAAGAAGGTGTTCATTATTGAGAATTTATGTTTCTCTGGTGGTTTTCATTTGCTAAATTAGCCTCAGCTGCATATTAAACATTGATATCTAATGCCACTTTATTGCTGCTGGTCCTATTTGGCATCTCTTTTCACAGAACACAATCTACATAATTAGAAAATAGCATGACTTTTGCATCTAGCACATCAGGAGGGTAAAGATGTTGTACTCTTGCTTTCATTTCCTATACCAACCTTCATAACTCTGACGTGATAATAACATTCTTTCAATTTTATAATGGTAATAGGTGTACTGAATTGTCTTGCTGAAAATACAAATGAAACAAAAGGAAGATGTGAATATATTAAGACAAGCAAAACATCAGATTCAAGTTAGTTGTCAAATAAAATTTTGGAACAATTTAGTACGACAGGAAAACACCACATCTGTACTGTTACCAAGAATAGGAGACAAAGACATTTGAGGCAAATAGCATGCTTCTTTTTTTCTTCCTTTTTTGACACAGAGTCTGGCTTTTTTACCTAAGTTGAAGTGTAATGGTGTGATCATAGCTCACTGCAGCCTCCAACTTTTGGGCTCAAGCAATCCTCCACCTCAGTCTTCTGAGCACTGGGGATTAAAGGCATGCAACACCATGCTCCTTCAATTTTTGTGTTTTTTAATAGAGTCTTGCTATGTTGCCCAGAACAGGACATGCTTCTTATAAATCAGTCCACAAACTACTCAAACTATTGCTATGCATTTTTTAGTCATATATTTTCCCACTATTCATTTATGTTCCATTTAACTGAAACTCAAAAAGATATATATATATTTTTTTAATCAGTATTTTTTATTATCATATTGTGGGGTACAGTTAAGGATTAGGTATACAAATATGCTTCATTCAGGCACCCTTGGTGATAAGAGGTATCTCCCCGTCCCCAGACAGATATTGAGTATCATTAATCGCATCCCCTCTCCCCTCCCCTCCCCGTAATTTCCCACCACTGTCAGTCATTTTCTTATAGTATTACTTTGGATGTTCAAGGTTCACTATATGAGTGAGAACATGTGATACTCCGATCTTTGTTTCTGTGAGAGGTCACTTAGTATTATAGATTCTAGTTCTATCCAAGTTGCTGCGAAATCCATGATTTTGCTCTTTTTTATGGCTGTGTAGTATTCCATCATGTACATGTACCAAATTTTTTTAATCCAGTCCTCTTTTGATGGACAACATGGTTGCTTCCATGTTCTTGCTATTGTGAACAATGCTGCGATAAACATACGTGTGCATGTATCTTCAAAAAGATATTTTAAAGTGTGTTCCCAAAATATCCTCACATAATATCTCAGTTATCTGTGAAATTGTCAAATTTTACATATGATAATGTTGAGAGGTTGCAAAAAAACTTACCACAGACTTGATCTCCAAGGCTCAGGCAGTCCTTGCCTCAACCTCCCAAGTAGCTGGGACTGCAGGCATGCAACACCATGCCTGGCTAATTTTTTGATATTTGTATAGAGATGAGATCTCTCTATGTTGCTCAGGCTGGTCTTGAACTCCTGGACTCCAGCAATACACCCACCCTGGCCTCCCAAAGTGATGGGGTTGCAGGAGTCAGCCACCACACTCAGCCTTCTAACAGTCACTAATCTTTGTATCTCCATAGTTGTGCTTCTTCCTGAATGTCATATACTTGGAATTGTGCAATATGTAGCCCTGGCATATGGGCTTCCTTCATGTAGTAAGACACGTTTAAGTTTTCTCCATGTCTTTTCCTTGCTGGCTAGCTCACTTCTCTGTAGCATTGAATCCTACAAAATGGACTTCTAACAGAGTAGAAATGCCCATGGGGACACTAGTTTGACATAGGTTGAAAATGAAAAGGGATGTAAGAAAGTGAGGAATTGAATGTAGGAAAGACTGAGTGCTGGTGAGAGGGAAACTTGTGGTCAAAGGAGAAATGTCTAAATTTCACAATTTCTTTTGCTCTTAGACAGGAACTGAGTGATATAAGTGGAACAAGGGAAAAAATGGCCGTATTATGACCTAACTACTTGTGCCATAAAACAAATCTATGTCACCATAGCAGGTCTGCGGAGGGACTACAGTGTAGGAGGAAATGTTACTATTTGGACCATGTAACGATGTCACCACAAACCGCTCTTGACAGAAGGGAACTGCATCTTTTTTTTATCTTGGGTGAATTTACACTTATTGTTTTTTGTTTTTTATTTAATTTTGTTTTAAGTAAAATATCGTATACGGTTTAGCCCAAAATGAGTCTAGAAATTTCAATTATTAAACTGACCCCTGAATTTATAAAGGTTAAATCAGCCAGTTTGGCATGTCACATGCTATATTTCTCCATTGGTGATTCCCAGTACTATTTCATCAGTATATATGATCATATATAAAGGGGGTGATTATCAGGTGAAACCTATATTTACTAAAATATGAGAACGAACAGAAGAGTGAGCACAGCCAGCAGCCAGGAAACACTTGTCTGCCATGTTTATCCTCATGTAAAATGATTTACCAGCGTTCTTTCTGAAAATTCAGTCAGCAATTTGAAAATCAGACATTTACATTTCAACAAGAGAACTTAGTTTCCCAAAGCTATGAAACACTAGATGGTGTCACTAAAAAAGGTTAAATTATTTTTCTAGATAATTTAAATAAAAGAGATTTTAAGCACTTAGAAAATACAGATAAATAGTTATAATAAGAAAAATTCTAAGTATGTCGTAATCAACATGGAACTAATTAATGTTAGTTCACTCTGTTATTTGAAATAATTGTAAATTACTGAAATCCTCTAAATAAAAGATTTGGGGGTCACATTAAGAAAGAATTTGTGTGTTTTTAAAGGAAGGGAAAAAATAAAGCAGCATCATAATAACATCAAAAAATTTTAAAGCAATGGAAATAGTCATTGATCCTTTTCAGAATTTTATTATATGATTAAAATATATTTAATAAGAAAAATGAAAGAACACTCACAAAGTCATACATTAGGGTTGAAATAGCTACTGGTTTAAAGGCAGAAACACATATTAACAGTATTTTGAATTAAAAAATATTCTATTTTGCATAAAAAGAAAATTATGTTAAATACATACTGAAATTATTTTAATATATTCCAAAATCTAATTTATTTCAAAAATCTAGACAACGTTGGATGTTTTAAAGAACCAAAATAAATAAATAATAAAAATGCATTTTTGAATAAAGTTCAACTCCTTCCAGGAAATAGTCTAAAGTGCCTTCCAGAATCACATCCAGCTTTATAATTCCTTAATTTTGTGCTTCGTCACAGTTTTCATTTCAAGACTTCTGTAGTCTGACCTCGCACTCACGTTATCTAGATTAGTGCTTTGCACTCTGCAGCCTTCACAGATACTTTAGACCAACTTAATGCATACTCGGCAAACATTTTAGCCTTTGTACCCAAACTCAGTTACCCTCTGCTTGTAACTCCCTCAGCCACAGAGTTTGTCTTTGTTTATACCAACCAGAATTCAATCAGTTCTGAAGGAGAAGAGCACTAATATTCTCTCAGCTGGTGTTAATTCCTGAATGAATTGTCCTGCGGGATTTAGTAAGGTCAAATAGTGGAGATAATAATTTATTAACCTTTCTAATCAGGTGTACATATTCACTATAATCAAAGTGGAGAAAATTATCACTATGATTTTTTAATGAGTTATATAATTATGCTTGAAGGTCTATTCGCAATATGTTCATATTTAGATTGTTCAGGGAAACATCTTGCCTGAAGCATTCATTTTTTTAGTTATTTCACTAAGACTAACTTCCCCTATCTTCAAAATATTACTATTTTTAAGATGCCCTTATATTTTCATCTTTTGTTCCTATGCAAGCCATTTTTGCTGTATAGATACAATTATTTTGGCTCTAAATTTGGTTTTAAAACAGGTGTAATTATTTTGTTGTTATGCTCTAAAATAATACTTACATACAGAGTAGAGATTAAGGTCATAAAAAGTGGCGAGTCACTATTTACACCTGGATCATACCCCACAGAAGTAACTGCCTTTGGTCATTTCTCTTTCATGTGTTTGTTTTTTGTTTGTTTTGAGTCAGGGTCTCTGTTGTCCAGGCTAAAATGCAGTGACAGGATCATGGCTCACTGTAGTCTCAACTTCCTGGCTTCAGTTGATCTTTTCACCTCAGCCTCCTAAGTAGCTGGGACTACAAGTGTGCGCCACAATGCCCAGTTAATTTTTGAATTTTTTGTAGAGACAAGGTCTTGCTATGTTGCCCAGGTTTATGCACTTTCCAGTTCATAGCTATAGAATAGACTATAAATGCAGCTTTTCTCAGAGCCTATTGTTTTGAATAGCAAACAATTATCGAGGAGCCTAAAACAAAAACTCACCTATGCCTTTCCTTGTGTTACTGCTCTAACGTCTTATTTCTTGCTCCCAGGAGATTTGGATTCTGCTAAATAGAAATAGAGATTCATTAAAAAGTACAGAAAATAAATGCTCACTAGTATCATACTCTGCACTTGTCCAAGATCACTATACTTCTCCCAAATCAATAGCAGATGATGTGACATTGACCTTCATCAATAAATTTCTGCCAATTAATAACATTATTTATTTTACCTCTTCTTAGAATCGCTTTAGCATTACTTAGGGACAATCTATCTTTTAAATTTGCAATGCTTCCTGCATATCATTTCTGATATTTATTTTAAAATTTATTCTATTTTGTTTTTAATTAAATTAACAAGATATATTGATTATTGATTAAATATCAGTGATGCATTTTATTAATGTTTCTTATACCTTTTAATAATAGGTTTAAAAGTATTTTAAAATGAGTCAACATATAATACAGAAAAACAAAACTATAGTTAAAATTAAAAATCAAGTTAAAAAGAATAAACACCATTAAAGAAATTCTGTCTTTGAGTGCCTGAAAAATCATGGTAAGAGAGAAAGCATTGTAAACTGTACAGTTCTTGTTGTTTGGTTAAAGGAAACATCTGTTTTACAGAAGTTGAAACAAATTTCTGACTTTGGACAATATTAATGAAAGATTTTTTGTGAGAATTTTGACTGTAGGCAGTGGTCTTCAAAGTAATTAGGGAAGAGTTTCTGGATGATCTTGGGGAATACATAGCCCAGTGGAGATTTACTGAATTCATTCTAATATAACTTAGTTAAAAATAGAAAACTAGAACATGTCTTCACTAGGAGTTTCTCAGGCTACCAAAGCTTATTAACTCTCCTAGTTCATGCCCCGATAACAGCAATTATAATCATGAATTAATGTAGTTCAACATGAAGAGTTCGGTTGGCTTGACTTTATACATGAGAACTGTTCAAATAGAAGGAGGAATAATTAGCTGATCTCTTAGGCTAAGAGTGGCGACCTTATGAAGAACTGATTCTGATATCTATCTTAATTCTGGCCACAACATTCTGAATTTAATATGGATGACGTCAGATGTTTTACTGAGAATCATTGGCTTATAGAAATTATGGAGAGATATGCCTACCCCAAATATCGAGACCCAGCTTTCAACACCAGAGATGTGTCAGGAACTGAGTTGGGGACAGAGCTGACCTGATCTATGTCAATAAAATAAACTCAGACCCAAAAGAAAAGTAACAGCAAACCCTCAATCACTTACTGCAACAGTGTGCTCCAGAGGCTCAAACTGGAACAAATACTGATTTCCTGTGTCTCACTTACATCCTCATGTAAGGATGCCCCATAGTTGGTCAGATGGACAGGTAGAGGCCATCTCACTGTGGAGGGAACCCTGACAAAAGGCTCCTGCAGCTTAATGGACCTGTGACTAAGAGCAGAGAAGGCGCAGGGCAAAGAGTGGAAAAGGACTGATTATTGAGGCAGAGTGGGGGGAATTGTCTCCAAAGTTCCCTTCTGCACAGCAGAGGAACTTGAAGAAGACCTCTAATCAAGGCTTCAGATAAGGAGACCTAAGGATGAAGGTACCTGGGCTGGAAAAACAAATACACATGAAAGCATGGCCGGCTGGGAAGGGGTGTGAGGGGGCAGGCAGAACGCTTGGCTCCAACTTCTCCTGAAAACAGCTGTGCACCCACCAGTTGTGCACCCAGCCTGGGGTGGGGGAACAAAGCGTTTCCTCAGGAGGCTGCCTGGGGAAGCCTTTGAAATTGGCTGTGGTGATGATCTGTCCTGAAAAATCACACATAGGTTTCTAACCATAAGCCAGACTCTTTTGGCAGCAGCTACTGCTCTTACATGCTAAGGCAGATGATTTTATATTCTGTTAATCTAAAAGTTGACTTAAATCATTTATGTGTGTGTTAAAGAAGAGATGGAGTGCTACCAGGTGCTGTGCAAGTCTGAAGACATCCATAAATCATAGGCCTGTTATGATTAATGTTATCATAATGGAACCATATGTATTTTATAGTTACAAAGGGATCTGCATCCAGTCGCTGTGTGTTGTACAGTTATATCAGCCCCGTGCCCTGGGTAAGTTCTATTCCAGTAATTTGAAACAGATATACAGCACACTTATAGACAGCTCTGCTTTTTCTCCTACAGTCTGCTAGGAAACTGTGTACAATTCTGGCCCCACTTTGAGAACAGCACACAGACATGCTTCATGTGGTCTGGGAGACCCTCTGCAGCCTGTGGGATTAGCCGCACCTTCTAAAAATCTGTGCTACAGGAAAAGGGATCTTGTCAGAGAGTAGTGTTATACAGAGTTACTCTAATCATCCAGAGTATCATTTCCAAAAGTGATACTTGCCTGGTATTCCTAGCCAGTTGACTTTAGTCTGCACTTTTTGGGGTCTCCTGATTCCAGTAGTCCAAAAGCAGACAACTTTGGGGTCAGACCAAGGAATTAGGACAAGTTTTTTGTTGATGTTGAAATTCAGCCAAAGCCAATTGTGGAAAAAAAAAAAATCCCCGAGAATGTTTATTAATGCAGAGTTTAATTCAAGGTTTTTGGTAAACCTTTCAGTAAGCCAAAAAGGTAAAAATACTTGGTAGTTATTTCAAAAAACATTGACCTAAATTAAAAGGAAAAAAAAAAAACCTATGAAAGAAGACCTTGTACATTGGAAGTAGAGGATCTGAAAATTTAGAAAATTCAGTAAATTGGAAGCTAGAAGACAAGTAGTTCATTAAATAGGGATTGAGTTATAAGGTAGCAAGAAATAGCAAACATTGTGATTGGCAAGAAAGACATTCTCCTCATACGTCTTACAAAAACTTAACCCAGGTAGGTGTCTATGCCCTTGTCCCAGGTGTCTATAGTCTTGTTTAAAATTATTTGTACTGTTCTGATAAGGCCAAATAAGTGGAGTTTGAAAAATCTTTATCTGTGTCTGAGTTCACTCTTCTATTGTCACCTATATTTTAGATCTACGAGTTTTAACAGTATCTGACTGGAAACATTGGCTGTATCCTATAAGTGCTGATGTATATTAATCAGTCATGGATTTACCGTCTTGGCTGATGAGTAGAAAAACTCTTTCAAAAAACTCAGAATGCTCAGTTTGTGCATTGCATGCCTGTGGCATACAAGGAATTTATACCTTGAGATGTAGAGATCTCATGTTCAAAATGTAATGTAAATAGATCTAGAACATTGAAAACCAGAAGATTTTGATAGCTACAGATGCATAATTGTTCCTAGAAATACTTCCACATCTGATAAATTCCATAAAAAACAACTTCTACTGTAGATATCTCAAAATTACAAAGCTCATAAGGAAAGAAATTGTCCTGAGAAAGAGTCAAAAAATGCAGCAAACAGATCATTTATTGCCATATGGATTATACAATAGAAAATTGTCAATTAAGTGAGATTTTTAAAAGTGAGCAAAATAATTTTTAAAATATTTGATATTGGGTAAATTTAAATAATATACATTGTAATTTTTTAAGATTCCTATTTTTAAAAATAATGTGGAACTCTGTAGAAATGAAAATTGATTCTAATACTTTGATTTTAAAAATTGGCAATAGTAACATTGAAGATTTAAATATCTTTCAAAATCACAATGTCATTTCATTGTCTATTTGGATGTTAAGTGTAGATGTATCTAAGAAACCTCTACATTTTCCAGACAAGAGGAAGTGACTTAGCAAGAGACTCCAGAGAGTTGCTTAAGTAAGCAATAGTTAGTGGTGGGTTACTATAAGTGCTGATGTTTTCTGAGACAAGACTTAAGCTTACGTTCTTATTTTCTATTTGCCAATAAAAATCAAGTTATCATAATTTTTTTATGTCTAGAGTAGGAACTTTCTGGAAAAAAAGGGTCAAAGGGTCAAAGTTTTTAAATCTACTTCAAGGTACTAGGGAGGAATCTATGAAATTGAGGATTTTGTGATTTCTTGTAGAGGTTGCTTATAAAATCTTGTTATCTGAAGAATCCGCTAAAATATTTCTTGTAACAGATATTGGGCATTTTGGAATGCATGTAATGAACATGGTCATCCATCAGATGGTAATTGTTTTCCTAGGTAAAGGATATATATTATTTTCCCATGGCAGAATTCTATTTTGTCTTTGTGTTTTTTTTTTTTTAATGTTCTATTGGTACTATTATGTAAAAAGATATATGGAATCTTCCTGCGAATGAACGAAAGTTGGTGAATATGACAGCAAATGGTTATCTATGTACTGGATTAGTGCTGAAACTTTTAGAAAAGTTAAAAAGTCTTTAAGTAAATACCAAATACTAAAATAAATAATAAAATAGAACTGTGAAATCTTGAAGTAGTAAAGTATATTGCTGATCACTTCAAGTAAAAGCAGAGATATCTCTAAAAGAGGCAGACCACAGGCCAACAGTGAAGGAAGAAAGAGATCGCGTATGGTGAAGAATCTATTGTAAGAAGGATAGATAAAATAATATTATTTCTTTTGATATCACTAGTAATTTTGAATAAACTCATGGACTGTGCCTTCTTGGATCTTGCACAAGTAAATAAATATTCCTTGTGTTTTGATTTCTTTACCTGTAAGGTAGGGGTGTCACAAGGACTTGTACATGGTATAAATATTTTCACATCAAAAACAAAATTTATTATTGCTTTACATTTTGTTATAGATCCTGGTCCTAATGGACACTGAGAAAATTGGTAATGATGTTAAAAAAGGACTGAATTGTGATTGATTTTGCCACATCCATTCTACTTGTATCTGTAAAACTAATTGGCCATTGGTTCCAACAAAGAGTTGTTAACAATAAGTTGGTGTCAAAAGGTGTTTGTCTGTTTGGTTCTTGTTGTATTTCTAAGTAAAGTTACAATGAATTTTTAACACCATTTGCATAATAAACCTTTCTCAGAAGAGCAACGCGGATACTGTCACATAGAAGAAAAGTAGATTTTTTTAGTCAAGGATCCAGTAACTACATAAACAATTAAGGTTCAGCAAATTTAGGTGGCTATTAAAGTGTTCTACTTATTTATACTTTTTATTTCTCTGGGGAGACAATTAATGGAAAATGTTAGGGTATATGCTTGAAATGGTATTACTTATATTGAATAAAATTTCCAAAGTTTACTTTCAATAGTTTATTTTGTGTCTAGGAAAATAACACAAGTGAATGCCATTGTGTTTACTGAAGAATTCTCATCACTGAGGCTCCAAGTGAGAACATTGTCAGTTACAATTTTTCAGAAGCTGTGCAGCATAAGAAAGAGCAGAAGAGTATTATTGTACTTTTTAGGATTCTCCATAAAAGGATAGTCAATTTATCTGTAAAGATTTATTATAAGTAGTTGACTCACATGATTATAGAGGCTGAGAAGACTCAGAATCTGAGGTTGGAAAGCTGGAAACTCATGAGAGATGGAATTGTAACTCCAATCTGAGAACAAAAGCCTGGTGACTTTAGCTGAAGCACTTAGGCAGGAAAATTTCCTCTTACTCAGCTTTTCGTTCTATTCAGGCCTCCACCTGACTGAGTAAGTTCCACACACATTAGGGAGAGCAATCTGCTTTCCTCAGTCCACCTGTTGAAATCTCATCCCAGAAACACCATCACAGATGTGCCACAATGCTTGATTAAATATCTGGGCACCTTGTGACCCAATTATATTGACACATAAAATTGGCCATTACGAATATGAAAAAAAAAAAAAAAAAAAAGGAAATCAGAGGTACAATAGAAAAATGAATTTTGGAACTTTGGTTTTTTTTCCTGTATCCTCTTAATTAATTTTTCAGGAAATATTTTTTAAATGCCATATAACATGCTCATTATCATTTTGAAGATTCACTTAGTCAATCAATGAAAGTATCAGAGATTGTGTCCTTTTAAATTTAATTTGTTGAATTTAAAATTACCAACCTGGGCCACGATGAATGTCTTTTTTCAATAAAAGTTTTGCACTTGGCCAAATATATCAAGTGTTGTGATCAAACTGAATATATATGTAATGGAAAGATTTGGGGTAAAGACCAGGAGTAATCCTAGAATTGGTTGTCCTCAGAATTGCATGCAAAATGACAGACAGAGAATAAAATATGATCATGTCTTCAATAGATAAATCAAAATCACAGGAGGTTTATATGGGGCCACTTGTTAATCATTTAGCTAAAATGTGATTAAAATCATATAAATAGTCTGGGTGACTCAATTGTAAAGTTTTGGGTAATGTAAGTCAAAGTGTTTGCAATACTATAGACAAACTACTTAATAAAGACAAATATCAACCTCTCAGCCAGTGCCTTTCAGTAATGAAGAATAAGTGGCTCTGCACAGAAACAATTCAAATGTCTGTAAGACTGAAGTTAACCAATGGCTGAGGAGCAGAAAGAGCAAAGTTTCAATTTATTACTTGGTTGGACTTGCCCAAGGCAGCTGAGGCCTAGAGGCCTGAACAGAAATGGTTCCTTAAGGGGCATGGTTGAAGTCAGTCCATTGGCTTCACCAGTTGAGACCAAGTGTACAAATCTTGGTGGAATCTCAAGAAAATAGCCAAAAGAAAAATTAAACTCTTACAAACATGTAACTTGATTAAAGTAAGTTATTACTTTTAGGGAAGACATCTGAAAGAAAGAATTTGTCAAATAAAGAAAACAATGACATTTATAGCTAAATTTTGACCATCAATTGGTGAGATGTCCCTGTCTCTGAAAAGGTAAAACAGAATGATCCTTCTATTATATAACTAGCATTGGATTTTTAGAGGGTTCCTCTTATTTTTTACTGCTTTGTGTTTATTTTGGAATGCAAGGGTTTTAAGAATGTAAACCATTTTTTAGCTATATTGTGAGATGTGTTCAACGTTGGACTCATCTAGAGTAAGAATAAAAGTGTTAGGTTATATTTTCTCTGTTTTAAATGAGTTACTAAGAAGTGAATTGTGCTCAACAGTTGCTCGTATGAAATAAGGGAATAAAAAGTATTTAGAAAAAGTATTGAAGGTCATCAATATAGCTGTCATATTTAATGCTGTATCAAAAATCTTTTAAAGATGGGATGATCTGTGGGAAAAATGTTGCAAGAAAGTGATGATAGTACTTTCACAATATTTAGTTAGTCCCTAACATTTTTAAAAAATGAAAGAAAAATGTGAATCTATTTCAGGATGTGCTATATTAGCCAACAAGCATTTTATGCCAAGAATTTTCCTAGAGAGTTGTTGGAACAATCCAACCCTAGGAGAGCTGCCAGTTATTTGTAAAAGAGTGGCTTAAACTCAAAGGGTCCCTTTGCACAGAACTGAATCTAGATCACTAAATGCTTTCTACAATATTTGATCAAAGAGATTAGGCTCATTTTTTTGCTGATGACTTGCATACCTACACAAAGGATATCTTTCAGTTAAATGTTGTAAATTTGGATGATACGCTAGAATCTCTGAATATACTGACACCCAGAATTCCTAAGGGAAACAGCAGGACCACTGTTCATTATGATGCAACCAAATCATTCTGGGCAAAACCCACATAAGTGAAGAGAAAATGGGGCTAACCATTAATTGGTTTTCTTGTCTTGACCTTTTCAAGGACATGTTTTTAAATTTTTTTTTTTTTTAGTAATAGTGACATCATGTAATTGTGTGTAGGATGAAATTACCTTTTCAGAGACAGGGACATCTCACCAATTGATGGTCAAAATTTAGCTATAAATGTCATTGTTTTCCCCTTGGTGGTTGGAAATCCTATTTGAAAGCTTCAAAAAGCAAGAAGATTCTTCTCACAGGTAATCAGCATGGTTAAATGATCATTCAGGGGAATTTTGATTCAGCAGCAAAAGAAAATTTCCAAGGAAAATTATGTTGGAGACTTCTGAAGTAAAATGATAAGTGATAAATAAAAGTATCATTATTTTTATGAATATTAAAATGTGGTTACGTCACATTTTTTATGTTCCTAAAAGCATATTCATAAGAACTTTTCTTACCATTTTGATGATAAAACAAAGCAGACAAACCAACTTGGTCTTAAACATTTACACTACCAAGGATGGAGAGAAAAGATGAAAGCACCCTCTAGGCTCATGTCAAGACCACGCGATTAAATCAAATATACATTGTTAGAAATTCAAATACTGCTTTCCTTTAGATTTCTGAAAGTTTTTTTTGTTTTAATTCATTTTAGTGTTTTATCAAAAATGAAAGAAACATTAAAGAAAACTTGAGCTTGATTTACTGAAAGCCTTTTATTGATATTTTTCTATAAATATGAGACAGCGCTTTGCTTCTGTTCTAATTTTGCTATAATTTATCATTTAAAGTTTTAGATTTACATTACTAACATTTTCTACAAATTTTGAATTTTTTTTGAAATTACATTTTTAAGTCAGTAAAATACTATGGGCATAATTTTGTATTTTAAGGTTTCTGGTCACATATATATTTTTAAATATATGTTTTAGATCAGTTTTAGGTTCACAGCGGTATTGAGCAGAAAGCAGAGATTTCTTACATGCCCACAACCCCCATGCATGCACAGCCTCTTTTATGATCAACATCTACAACCTCAGTGGTACATTGGTTATCTATACTGGTTATCTACATTGACATGTCATAATTGCCTGAAGTCCATAGTTTACAGGAGGGCTCACTCTTGGTGGTGTGTGCTCTGTGGGTTTGGACAAATGTATAAAGACATACATTCATAGTATCATACAGGGAATTTTCCGTTTTTGTTTCTTTTTACTTTTTTTTTCTTTTTATTATAAAGATGTGGGATACAATTCAGGGTTAGGTATACAAACATTGATTATGCAGGTACCCTTGTTGATGGGGTATGCCCCTCCCTCCCCTAGTGGTTTCCCTCAACTGCCAATCCCACCCCTCCTCCCATGACAGTTTTCCACTACTGCCAATCACTTTCTTATAGTATTATAATTGCTCAAGGTTCGCTTATGAGTGAGAACATATGGTACTCAGTGATAGATCACTGAATATGATTGACTCTAAATCCATCCAAATTGCTGTAAAGTCCATATGTTTATGGTTGTATAACACTCCATTGTGTATATGTACCAAACTTTTTATATCCAGTCCACCTTTGATGAGCAACATGGTTGGTTCCATGTTTTTGCTATTTGAATAGAGCTGCAACAAACTTATGTGTACAGGTAACTTTTTTGTAGAATGATTTGAGATCCTTTGGGTATATCAATAGGGGATTGCTGGGTCATATGGAAGGTCAATTTCTAGTTCTTTCAGAAACTGCCACACTGTCTTCCAAAGAGATTGCACTAGTTTGCATTCCCACCAGCAGTGTAGAAGAGTTCCTTTTTCTCTGAATCCTCACCAGCATCTGTTGTTGTTTGTTTTATTAATGATGGCCATTCTTGCTGGGGTTAGGTTGTATCTCAATGTGATTTTGATTTGCATTCTCTGATGATGAGTGAGGCTGAGCACTTTTTCATGTGTCTGTTGGCTGCCTGTATATCTTCTTTTGAGAAGTGTCTATGGACCTTGAACAATTATAATGCTACAAGAAAGTGATTGGCAGTAGTGGAAAACAGCCAGGGGAGGGGGGTGGGATTGGCAGTTGAGGGAAACTGCTAGGGGAGGGAGGGGCATACCTCATCAACAAGAGTAGCTGCATGATTAATGTTTATATACCTAACCCTGAATTGTACTCCACATCTCTATAATAAATAAATAAATTTTTTAAAAAAGAGAAGAAAAAGGTTTTGCTATATTGCTTAGGCTGATCAGTTTTTTTCTTAATTCTAGCAAAATGTAGGGAATTAAATGAGTATTCATGCTTGCTGTCTAGTGGACAATAAATGTTGGATAAATAAAACTATTAAAAAAGAAATAAAGGGTATTATATACAGATATGAAGCAAGCAACCAGTGTTCTTTGGTTTCTCTCTTTGATTTATGCTGAACCACATTATCTCCTATAGACTGTGATAAGATATATTTGAAGCATCCTTGTATTGTGGGTTAAGCATCATTATCAAAGTTGCTGCAAAGTCCATATGTTTGTCCTTCTTTATGGCTGCGTAATATTCCATTGTGTATATGTACCACATTTTTTTTTAATCCAGTCCGGCTTCGATGGGCAACACGGTTGGTTCCACATTTTTGCTATTGTGACTAGAACTGCAACAAACATATGTGTGCAGGTATATTTTTTGTAGAATGATTTGAGTTCCTCTGAGTATGTTCCCAGTAGGGGGATTGTTGGGCCATATAGAAGGTCAATGTCTAGTTCTTTCAGAAACTGCCACACTGTCTTCCAAAGAGGCTACACTAGTTTGCTTTTCTACCAGCAGTATAGAAGCGTTCCTTTTTCTCCACATTCTCCCCAGCATCTACTGTTGTTTGTTTTATTAATGATGGCCATTCTTACTGGGGTTAGGTAGTATATCAATGTGGTTTTGATTTGCATTTTTCTGATAATGAGTGAGGCTGAGAACTTTTTCATGTGTCTGTTGGCTGCCCGTATATCTTCATTTGAGAGGTGTCTATTCATGTCTTTTGCCCATCTTTTAATGGGGCTGTTCATTTTTTTCCTTTCGGTGCATTTGAGTTCCTTGTAGATCCTAGATGTTAGGCCTTTGTCAGATAAGCAGTTGGCAAATTTTTTTCTCATTCTGTGAGTTGTCTCCCTGCTCTCTTGATGGTTTCTTGCTTTGCAGAAGCTTGTCAGTTTGATGAGTTCCCACTTGTCTATCTTATTTCTTATGGTATGGGCACGTAGGGTCCTGATCAGGAATTGGTTGCCAGTTCCAATTTGAAATGGGCAAGTTTTAATCATCCTGGTGTCCTCAGTTTTCTCATCTGTAAATGAGGCTACTATTAGCATTTTCTTCATAGGGCTGTTGAGTGGCTGAATGAGTCAACACATGCAAAATGGGGTCTGATGCATACTGAGTACCAGATATATACTTATCTTTTATCATCCTCTTTCTCTCTAGCTAATTAAATCTTCTGGGTGCTGACCATTTCTTTGCTCAGAGAAATGAGTAGCAGTTTCAAAATGCCAACCTAATCGTGTAACCCAAATCACTGAAATTTTTACATTTAACTTGAGTCTTGTCTTTGGCCAATAGAAATAATGTGGTGCCATAGATATACTGTGGATTTATTGAAAGACAGAGCAATTGCTTTTCTAATGAACTATAAATCATTTTTTAAATAATTAATTACGTAATAAGCAGATTGGCTAATCTTAAAACTTTTATTTTTTGAGTTTTCATTTCACTGTTATTATTATTAACTTATTTTTTTTTTTTTGAGCGGGGATCTCACTCTGTCATCCAGGTTGGAGTGAAATGGCATGATCATGGCTCACTGCAGCCTTGACCTCCTGGGCTCAGGCAATCCTCCTGCCTCAAGCCTCCTGAGTAGCTGGGACTACAGGTGTGTGCTACCTGGATTATTTTATTTTATTTTATATTTTAGAGATAAAGTCTTGCTATGTTGTCCAGGTTGGTATCAAATGCCTGTACTCAAACAATCCTTTCATCTTGGTCTCCCAAATTGTTGGGATTACAGGTGTGAGTCATTATGCCTGGACAATTTTATTATTTTGAATGTTACTGTTTTATTATAGTCTATTTCAGATATACAAAGTCACTCAGTTCATGGTCTACTGACAGCCTTGATCTGAATAAGACTTATCCTTCATTTTATTATTTATTATCTCGGCCTCCATCCCTTCCTGCTATTGAAGTCTCCTTCAACAGTGTCATTAGCTGTGACTCTAGCTCCTGTAAAGCACTTCCCAATCCCAGGTGTTAGCTCCCACAGGTGTGCCATCCACCACCCTCAGTGGCTCAGTTAAGGCCAGCTTCATAGGCTGGAGGCCTGTGCAGTTGCACAGAACCTCATGTATAAAAGATCTACACACTTGACTGATATTCTGCTACCACCATCTTGAAATTCTTAAGAATATTTTAACAGGGGCTCATGCATTTTCATTTTACACTGAGCCCTGCAAATCATGTAGCCAATCTTGGTTTCAGCACCACTGGGGGAACCCCCTTCATGTTTCCAGTTACCCAGGTTTTAATGTTCACCTATAAATAGCAAGGCATGTAATTTTATTTTCTGCTACTGTAATACCAGTCTATTAATTTGACAAAGGAGAGGAGCAGCTTACTTTCATTCTCTACTATCTTCAACAATTTACATAAGTTAGAATTATATGTTCCTTGAAAGGGCACAGTTAAAATAGCATTTACCTATAGAACGATCTGGCTCCGAACTGGTTTTTTACAGAGTGAAGAAAGGAAGAGTGTCTTTGATTATTTTAAATTGTTGAATGGTTTCTGGTTTTATTTTTCAAGGTTCTTCTTCTTGTACCAATTTTAGCATTTTATATTTTTCCAAAAAATGCATTGATCTCTTCTAAGTTCTCAAATTCACTGGTGTTTATATTATTTTATTTTCATGTTATCTTGATCTATCAGGATTATCATAATATTGTATTATATATGCCATAGTATTTATCATAATTATGCAATCATTATAATATTTTCTTTTCATCTGTATGGTAAATAAGTATTTAATCTGTTGTAGTAAATTCTTTCTTGCTTTTTTGCATTTACGTTGTTGCTTATCTTATAGCTTAAGTTGCATGAGTATTTTCATCAAAATTTATTTTTATATCACAGTTTGCTTACTTAAATTGCCTTTATTTTATTATTTATTCTAATACTTATTTTCTCTTCAATGAAAAACTATTTAATGTAGCTTTTTTAACATATAGAATTTTTAACTAAAATCTATATGCTTTTTAATTTGTTGATTTCTAATTTGAGTTACTATATTATGGTCAAAATATTACATAATATATATTAGATAATCTAAATGTAATTTAGAGTTGACCTTGAAAAATCATGTGTTTGATCCACCCAGGTCCATCTCTATGCACGTTTTTTTCAATAAACCTATTGGAAACATTTTCGGAGATTTGTCACAATTTGAAAAAACTTGCAGATTGTGTTGCCTAGAAATATAAAAAAAACTAAGAAAAAACAGGTATGTCATAACTTCATCAAAGTATATGTGAATGCTAGTCTATTTATGTGTTAATTGACTTTATATTATCAGTAAGGCTTCCAGTCAACAGTAAGCTATTAATAATTATTTGGGGGCAATCAAAAGTGATATACAGATTTTTTACTGCATGGGGGGGTTAATACCCCTGCATTGTTTAAGGGTCAAATGTATTACATATATATAATATGCATATTTTATATATTTATATTATTTATGATAAGAAGCAGTCTCTTTTTATTTTAGTCTAACCCTTTTACACTTATTGTAATTACTGTCAGATTAAAAGTTTACTTCTTTTGTATTTCAGTGTTTCTGTAGATCCTGTTTATTTCAGGCTCTCTCATTATGCATGTTCTTTCTGCTTTCCTAACTGCACTATATAGCAAATTTTCTTCTTTTCATTTAAAAGTTTGTGCCTTTGGTTTTTACTCATTAGGTGACTGAAACACACACACACACACACACACACACACACACGCATGTGCATTTTTTTCCATCTCTTTCTTAAATTCAGTGATATCCATTTTTTTTTAATCCCCTTTGGTCTCTGCCTGCTGAACCCCCAACCTTATCAAAACTATTTTTTTTTGGTGGTTTTTTCCTGATTTTGGAACACTGTTTATTTAAACCACTTAAAGCTTTGAAGTCATATTTATTCAATGTTTTCATCTATATCTTGTTTTTTCCTGGATCTGTTTCTATTTCTGTTTGAGTACTTACTTCCTCCAAGAATGTTTTCAAAGAAAAGTTTGCATAGTAAATTTTATGAAGTATCATATGCTTGAAAATAATATTTTGCCGTAACATTTAAATTATAGTTTTACTGGATAAAAATATGTTCAAATTTATTTTCTGTCAACACATAAATATTGTTGCCTTACCTTCTGGTATGCATGTGGCTGTTGAGAAACCTGATGTTAATCTAATGCTTGTACTCTTTAAGGCTATTTATACTCTTCTTTCTGGAAACTTCTAGGATGAGCTCTGTATTGAATGATCTTAAATGTTTCAATAATATATACAGACATGGACTTCTACCTTCTGTTTAATACCACATATGCATTTTTCATCTTCGTTTGAAATGAAATTTTTAAAAAAATGTTTCAAATATTTTTTTCTTAATATTCATTTTTTTCTCTTCTTCGGTTATATGTATGCTATGGATTATAACACATCTATTTTTATACTCCCCATCCCTAGATTTATCCTTTATTTTAACATCCTTTTATTCCCTCCGTGTACTTTTTATAAAATATTACTTAACCTCATCTCCAGTTGCAAATTTTTCCAGCTTTAATGAGGTGTAACCAATAAATAAATGTTGTATATAGCTAAGGTATACAGTGTGATAATTTAATATATGTATACGTTGTGAACTGATGAACACTTCACAGTTCTTTTGTTTGTGTGTGGTGAGAACACTTATCTACTCTCTTAGCAAATTTCAAGTATACAAAATGGTATTTTTAGCTGTAATCACCATGCTGCATTTTTGCTCCCCAGAACTTATTTATCTTATAACTGAAAGTTTGTACCCTTTGATGAATATTTCTTTATTTCCTCCATGCCCATCTCCTGGCAACCACCGTCTACTCTCTGCCTTTGTGAGTTGAACGATTTAAGATTGCTTATGTAAGTGAAATCATACAGTGTTTTTCTGTGTCTGTTTTATTTCATTTAACATATATTATGTCCTCCAGGTTCATCCATCTTGTCACAAGTGACAGGATATCCTTCTTTTTGTAAGACTGATTAATATTTCTTTTTGTGTGGATAAGCATAATTCTATCCATTCATCTGTCAACTAACACTTAACATTGTTTCCATATCTTGGGTATTGCAAATAATGCCAGAATGAACACGGAAGCACAAATATGTATTTGAAGTATTAATTTTATTTCCTTGGATATATACCAAGTAGTGGGATTTCTGAATCAAATGGTAGTTCTATTTTTATGTATTTAATTTTTTTGTGCCTGAGCCCACAGGTTCAAGACCAGCCTGGGTAACTTGGTGAGACCTCATCTCTACAATTAAAAAAAAAAAAAAAAAAAAGAACAGTTGCAGAGTATTCCACTGTGTGGCTAGACCATCATAATTTTTTTGGTAAGAAACCTGCTTGCTGTTTTCTATAATTGTTGTAGCAATTTACATTCCCACCAAAGGTGTACAGAGGTTCCCTTTACTGTATACCCTCATCAATACTTCTTATCTCTTGTCTTTTTCATAATAGCCATACTAACACATTGAGAGAGATGATATTATATTGTGATTTTGATTTTAATTCTCTGATGATTGGTGATGTGGAACACCTTTTAATATATCTGTTGGCTGTTTTTAAGTCTTCTTTAGAAAAAATATCTATTAAGATCCTTCATCCATTTTATAATCAGGTCACTCAGTTTTGTTTGCTATGGAGTTGTATGAGTTCCCTATATATTTGTTGTATGAATCCCTTATGAAATATACAAGGTCTGACAATTAAGTTCACATCATCCTAGAAAAAGTGCTACATACCTCATTAATGAATATCACTACAGTCACCTTTGAACTACTCCCCTTAGGAAGCTATGCACTGACACCAGTGCCAAGAACACCCATCAAAGCAATTTTGAAATTCTTTCTGCAATGGCCATTAGAACTGTTGTTGTATTATCCTTGATGTCCTGAATGTCCTAAAAATGTCTTTCTTTCAATATTTTCTCTATCTTTGGGTAAATAAAAAAGTCAGATCAGGTGAGCCAGATCAAGTGAGCCAGATCAGATGAACCAGAGCAGAAGAGTAGGGAGGATATTCCAATAGTTATTTGATTACTGGCTAAAAACTCCCTCACAGACAATGCTTTGTGAGCTGGAGTATTGTCGTGATGCAAGAACTCCTTCTGGACCATTTTTGCACACACATTTCTCATGCCAAGATTTCAGTTAAGATTTTTCCTAACTGTTTCTGTATTGGTATTATTTGGTATGCTATGCTTCTTACAGTCATCTGATGATCTTGACACACAATTTCAAACATATTTGCAAAGTTTTCATCAGTTCTGCTCATCACTGGCCATCCTGACCTCTCTTCATCAGTGACGCTTTCTCTCCCCTCAGAAAAATGTTAAATCCATTTGTACACTGCTGTTTTCTTCATGGCATTATCCCCATAAACTTGGACTAACATGTCTCTGATTTCACTTCCACTCTTGCCAAGTTTAACAAGAAGTTCAATGTTTGTTCATTGCTCTAATTCAAGCTCTGACATTCTCACAAAGGCATGCAAAAACATGCAACAACAATAATGAATGCTGCTCAGTAAGACACTGTCACACGTCGACACAAACACAGCTGAAAGACACCGATATCCCAAGGTTATGAAACCTTACTGAGTTGTTTGTACAGTGCTGCCAACATAAGTGCACAGTGACAAGTTTGTGAACTTAATTGTTTACTTAAGAGATCATATCTTTTCTTCATATTACAGTCTTCATAGGTTTGGTAAATATTTTCTTTTATCTTATATGTGGACTTTTAAAAATGCATTGACTGTTTCCTTTGCTATGCAAGAGTTTTTTAGTTTAATGAAGTGTTATTTTGTGCTTGTGGTATGCTTTTGTTTTGTTCTGTGTGTGTTGCCTGTGCTTTTGGTGTTGTGTCCAAAATAATCATTGCCAAGACCAATGTCAAGGAGTTATTCTCATGTTTTCGTCTAGGACATTTACAGTTTCATGCTTTACATGTAAGTCTTTCATCCATTTTGAGATAATTTTTGTGTAGGATTTAAGAGAAGAGTACAATTTTATTTTTCTGCATGTGGATATCCAATTTCCCTAACATCATTTTACTTAAGAGATCATATCTTTTCTTCATATTACAGTCTTCTCACCATTGACAAAGATTAATTGATTGTATGCATGTAAGCTTATTTTTAGGTTCTATATTCTGTCGCATTGGTTTATATATCTGTTTTAATGCCAATACTATACTGTTTTTATTATTATAGCTTGTAATATACTCGTGTTTTGAAATCAGGATATGCGATACCTTTAGTTAGTTCTTCCTCAAGATTGTGTCAGCTATTTGATCTTTTGTCATTCCATACAAATTTTAGAAATGCTTTTTTCTATTTTAGTGAAAAATTTCATTGAAATTTTGATAGGGAGTCCATCGAATCTGTAGATTGCTTTGTGTAGCAATATTAATTCTTCCAATTCATGAACACAAGATATTAATTGGAGTCTTTTAAAATTTTTTTTATCAGTATATTATCATTTCCAATGTAGATGAATTTTACTTTCTGAGTTAAATTTTTTTTGTAAGTTTTTTATTCTTTTTGCAGCAATTATAAATGGAATTGTTTTCTTAATATCTTTTTTGATACTTCATTTTATATATAAATGCAAGTGATTTTTGTATGTCAATATTGTATCTTGCAACTTTACTCCATTTGTTCATTAGTTCTCACAGTTTTTTTGTGAAATCTTTAGTGTTTTCTATATATATGATAATGTCATCTGCAAACAAAGATATTTTACCTGCTTTTTGCTGACTTCGATGTCTTTAATTGTATTTTCTTGCCTAACTGCTCTTGCTAGGATTTCTAGTCCTATGGTGAATAAAATGGTGAAATGGGAACCCTTGCCTTTTCCTGAACTTAGAGGCAATGCTTTTAACTTTTCACCATTAAGTATGATGCTGTCTCTGGGCTTTTGACATATGGTCTTTAATATGTTGAGGTATATTCCTTCTTTGTCTAATTTCTTGAGTTTTTTTGTCATAAAAATGTTGAATTTTGTCAAATGATGTTTCTGCATCTATTGAGATAGTTATGTCTATCTTCTATTCCATTTTTGTGGTGCATTACATTTATGAATTTTTATATGTTGACACATCCTTTCATCCCAGGATAAATCCCACTTCATCATTGTGAATAATTGCTTTAATTCTTATTGAATTTGATTTGCAAGTATTTTGTTGAAGATTTTTGCATCTATGTTCATCAGAAATTTTAGCCTGCATTTCTCTTTTCTTATAGTGTTCCTGTCAGGCTTACTATTCTCATAAAATGAGTTTAGATCTGTTCTTTTCCTTTTCTTTAATTTTTTGGGAGAGATTAAAAATAGTTGGTGTTAATTTTTTTTTTTTAACTGTTTGGTAAAATTCACCTCTGAAACCATATGGTCCTTGTCTTTTGTTTTTGTTACATTGTTAGATGGTTTCTGATTACTATTAAAACCTCCTTACTCACTACTAATTGTTCAGGGATTCTGTTTCTTCATGACTCAGTCATAGTAGACTGAAAATGTCCAGAAATGTATCCATTTCTTTCTAGGATATTCAATTGATTGGCTTATGATTGTTCAGGGTAGTTTCTTAAAGTCCTTGCCTTTGTATTTCTGTGGAATCAGTTGTAATGTCTCCACTTTCACTTATAATTATATTTATAAAACTTTAGCCTACCTAAAAATTTGTCAGTTTTGTTTATTTTTTCAAAACAAAACAAAACAATTATTAGTTTTATTGATCTATTGTTCTTCTAATATTTATTTTATTTATTTCTGCATAAACTTTATTTCCTTCTTTCTGCTAACTTTGAGCTTTGTTTTTATTTTTCTAGCTTTTTGAGGTATAATATTAGGCTGTTTATTTTAGATTTTTCTTTAGTATAGGCACTTGTCATTATAAGCTTTCCTCTTAGAATGCTTTTGCTGTATCCCATAAATTTGGGTATGCTGTGCGTCTATTTTTGTTTTTTCAATATATTTTTCAATATTCTTTTTTTTCCCTTGATATGTTGTATTTTCTGGAGTGTGTTAATTTCCACATGGTTGTGACTTTTTTTTTTAAATTTTATTTTATTATGTTATTGTGGGGTACAGTTAGGGGTTAGGTACACAAAAATGTTTCGTTCAGGTACCCTTGTTGATAAGAGGTGTCTCCTCATCCCCAGACAGATACCCACCACCATTAATCCCATCCCCCTCACCCTCCCCCCCACCCCAGTTTCCCACCACTGTCAGTCATTTTCTTGTGGTAATACGTTGGATGATCAAGGTCTACTATATGAGTGAGAACATGTGAT
>CAUYQG010017297.1:0-26718 GCA_963574415.1 Tarsius wallacei
GGCGTGGTAGCGCAGGCCTGTAGTTCCAGCTACTTGGAAGGCTGAGGGGGAAGGATCGCTGGATCCCACCGGGAGCGGCCACTGCACGCCAGTGTGGGTTACATAGTGAGACTCCAACTAAAAAAAAAAAAAAAAAAAAAAAAGCCATGTACCATAGAGAAAATAAAGGTGGAAAATAGGGTTAGAAAATGCCAAATTTGATGAGATACTAAATATAGGGTGGTTGGCTAGGCATGGTGGCTCATTCCTATAATCCTTGCACTTTGGGAGGCCATGGTGAGAGGATTGCCTGAGTCTACAGGTTCTAGCCAGCCTGGGCAACTTGACAAGACCTCCTTTCTATGATAAATCAAAAAATTAGCCAGGTATGGTGGTGTGCGCCTGTAGTTTCAGCTACTTGGAAGACTGAGGCAGAAGGATCTCCTGAGCCCAGCAGGTTGAGGCTGCGTTGACTGTGCGTGTGCTACTACACTCCAGCCTGGGTGACAGAGTGAGACTCCAACTCTAAATTACAAAACAACAACAACAGCAAAATACAGGATGGTTAAGAAAGATCTCTTCAATAAGTTAACATTTGAACAGAGACCTGGAGCAAGTGAAGGACAGAGACTTTAGGATACAGGGGAACAAGCATTTCAAGCAAGTGAGATAGGTGTGACAATGCAGAGTTCTAGAACAGTAGGAGGCCAATAGGGCCTGCAAGACAGAGTGAGTAAGGGGCAAGTGAGTCTGCAGAGGTAGTGAGGAGTATGAAGGATGGGCAAATCATAATGAAGGGTTTTGGCCTTTGTTAAGAATCCTGAATGAGGTATAAGTTACTCAAGAATTCTGAGCAAAGAAGTGATATAATTTGGCTTGTAGTTTAAGTTTTGCCTCAGGAAGTGCATGGACTATATATCTGTAATAACTAGAAGGAAGACAGGTAGCTTGGAAAATCTGAAGATAGGAGCCTGTAAATTATTTCTTCTGATTGCTTCTCTTCAGTGAAATGAGGAGCAGCGTCATCAGCCAGGAGTGGGGATGGGACAGGAGTTGTCAGAGATGTTAGGAGAGAATAAAGGTACAAAATAGCTTTTTAGCAACATGGGAGAGTGATTGGACTTGGAAAATAGAAGGATTGCCAGGCAGCACAAAGTGCTGATCATGAATTAATCATTTATGATTCTGAATCTTTAAGTTGATCAGTCAAAAGAGTTGTATATTTTTCTCCATGCACAGTCCAGGTTTGGTTGATACCCCCTTCACCCGTCAGCTTCAACATGGTATCAGGAGGAAGGAAGGTGGAAGCCTGGCTTCTCCCAGCTTCAACAGGATAAAGGAGGAGGAGAGGATAAGGGAGAGGTTATAACAATGATGAGCCATAGTATCCAAACTGGGTGCTGGATGAAAGGAGAACTGAGCTAGGGGAAAGACCCCCCTCCACAAAAAGACCTTAGGTCACAGAGTTATGGTGATAGATAATAGAGGAATACTGAAGAAAATGATGTACGGAGACAGGCAAACAAGACAAATGTCCAATTAAGATTGGGAGGGGGTCGGATGTCTTCAGTGTTAACAGGGACTAGTGTATGGTCATGGGAGGGGCTAAGAGAGTGGAGAATATGATGTCAAGTAATTGAAATACCCAAGTATGGGAAGGAACATCTATGTGGATATTGAAATCACCAAGAATAAGGACAGGAGTAGTGTTGGAGAAAGGGGCATGGAATCAGAAGCTACCATTTCCAAGGAATATGAGGAAGAGCTGCATGGGAGACTATGGATGACTGAGGAAGGGTGGTGGTTAGAATAATCTTTTTTTTTTTTTTTTTTTTGAGTTGGAGTCTCACTCTGTTGCCCAGGCTGGAGTGCAGTGGCATTCTCACAGACTCCCCAGTGTCAACCAGCTGGGCTCTGGTGATCGTTCTGCCTCAACCTTCCAAGTAGCTGGAACTACAGGCTCACACTACCATGCACCACTAATTTTTTATTTACTGTGGAGATGAGGCATTGTAAAGTTGCCTGGGCTGGTCTCAAACTCATGGGCTCAGGTAATCTACTCATCCTGGCCTCTCAAACTGCTGGGATTATAGGCTGAGCCACCAAGCCCGGCCTATTTGTTTTTTTGAGTCAGAGTCTCACTCTTGTCGCCCAGGCTGGAGTGCAGTGGCACAATTATGGTCACTGCAACCTTGACCTGCTAGGCTCAGGTGATCCTTTTGCCTTAGCCTTCCAAGCAGCTGGGACTACAGGTGTGTGCCACCATGCCCAGCCTATTTTTTTGATTTTTTTGAGATCTCATCATGTTACCCAGGCTGGTCTTGAACTCCTGGGCTCAGGCAATCCTCTTGCTTCAATCTCCCATAAGTGCTGGGATTAGAGGTGTGAGCCACTGTGACCGGCAGGATGGAATAGTCTTACCGCAGGAACTCCTAAGCCAGGTGGAGATGGTTTAGGGAGAAGACAAGGGCAGTGGCCAAACCAAATCAATCTTTGCCTTTTTTCTTAGAGTACCTTCTGAACCATGAAACATCCAGAGTTTCCATAAGGGGCTAGAATATTTTAGATTGAAGGAGCAGCAAAATTTTGAAGCAAGGGCTTTATTTGAAAAAGTGTTTTGGACAAACACGTACCCAACAAATTCTTTGTGCCCATTGGTTTATGTTTTGTTTTTGTTTTCTCAAATGGGATATACTAGTTTGTCCTTTCTCTGATTGTTTATGCGCACTTAGCACTCCAAGAATCAAGCCTCTGCAGGAAGTGACATATAACTTTAAATAATAACATCCACTCCTAGGAGGGATTAGGACATCTTACTGCCTGTTCTCCACCAGTTGCTGTTTGATCTTCTGTTTGGAGCTCCCAGTTCTGGCTCTATGTCATAGTCTCTGTTACCAATTTTTGGATTCTTAGTTTTTGGTTGAGTTTATACTCCTTCTCTTGCTTACTGGCTTCATTCCCTACTCTGAATGTTTGTCTGATTTTATGACACAGTTATGGCATCATCTGTTAGTCATAAGCGTGTTATCAAGATGAAGGAAGATGGTGGGTCCTGTTACTCTCCAAAGTAATATTTCAATATTTCAAAGATGGAAGATAGACATTTTGTAACTATTGAAACCTGTTAGAAATATTACAAGTACATAAAATGAGGTGTATATATTTATATATTATGAAATACCAGTCATGGCTCTATCCGTTTTGTGCCAATGTAAAAAACCTCATATGCTTTATCAAGGTAACTGTTAAAGAAAATAAGAATTAATTTGTGGAGGAAACTATAACCATCATATCCAGATTATTTGTTTTTCCCGCCGACTATTTTTTTTTTTTTTTACAAGTAGTATCTCTGTCATAACAACCAGGCCAATTTTGCTTCAATGACTCACCACCTGCTGATCTCACACTGAGAGAGAGACTTAGAGACAGCTGCCTCCTTTCACTACCTCCTTTCAAATTTTTCCTTCCAAAACCCTAATTAGGATCCAGATCCTTCAGGAAGGCCTTGAGAAAAATTCTTTTCTTTTGCGAAACACCCATTTGCATAGTACAGGTTGAGTACCTTGTCTGGAATGTTTGGGAACAGAAGTGTTTCAGATTTCAGATTTTTTTGGACTTTGGAATATTTATGTCATACGGGTTCAGCATCCCTAATCTGAAAATCCAAAATCTGAAATGGCCCAATGAGTGTGTCAGCACTCAAAAAGTTTCATATTTTGGAGCATTTCGGATTTTGGATTTTCATACTAGGGATGCTTAGCCTGTATCACATGATTGAATGTGATTTTCTGTGGCCTTCTGTTTTATTTTTGTTTTTGCCTTGTCCCAGATACAGGGCAAGCTCAGAAGCCCTGTCATATTTCCTCACTTTCCTCCCTGGACCTGTGGAGCTTACAGAGTACCTAGGAAGTGCCCAGTATACCATTGGTGCATGAATTGTTGACATTGTCTGTCCCCTACACTGGGTGGCTGATGCCCAGATCCTGCACAAGAAGCCTAATGGTGCAGTATGATTTATCCTCTGCTGACATTAGGGAGGAGGTTGAGATCATAGGCCCTGGGGAAGACTGCCTGCATTTAGCTCTTTGCTTCACTGCTTACGAACAAACTGTGGTATTTTGGTTTGGTACCAAACATCCTTGTGCAGCGTTTTCTCACCTGAAAAATGTTGGTGATAACAGTACCCATGAATAGAGTGGTAGTGAGAAGTTGAGACAATATATGTAACATGCTTAGGAGAATGTCTTGAGATAGGTAACACTCAACATATATCTGCTACTGTTAGTGTTTATGTATTTCCTCCATTTTTCTGTGATTCTTTTCTTTTGAGTCAGAGTCTCACTCTGTCGCCCAGGCTGGAGTGCAGTAGCATGCTCACGGCCACCCCAGAATCGACCTGCTGGGCTCCGGCAATCTTTCTGCCTCAGCCTTCCGAGTAGTTGGAACTATAGGCATGTGCTACCACACCCAGATAATTTTTTGATATATGGTAGAGACGAGGTCTCACCAAGTTGCCCAGGCTGGTCTCGAACCCCTGGGCTCAGGCAATCCTCTCACCTCGCCCTCCCAAAGTGCTGGGGTTATAGACTTGAGCCGTCATGCCTGGCCTTTTCTGTGATTCTTAATCTACTTCCCTTTGCAGGTCAAATGACCAGTAAGGTTTCCCATTTTCAGTCGTATAGTTCTTTGTTGCTGTTGTGCATACTTCTATCTTGAATTCAAGCCGCTCATGGCTCAGTCATGCCCCTGGCTAGAGGCAGATCCATGACTATTGGGATTTAGGCATTTCTTTGGATATCCTAGGCAATAGTTGTGATGATTATAGCTGCCTTTTAGAGTTTAACAAGACGTTTCATAGCCTTTATTATCTTGATCCTCTCTCAGAGCCAGGGCTGCCACATATGGTTGTACAGGTTGTGCACTGCTCAACTGCAATAGGCACCATTCACATTGTAGTCTTTGTGAAAGGCGCCCCCTGGAGCTCTGCAGTGCACAGCTTTCCAATGCCATATAGTGGTGAACCTGCTCACAGCTATTTTATGAGATTAGTATTATTATTCTCATTTAAAAAATAAGATCATGGGTACTTAAGAGATTTTTAAAAATGTAAAATACAAAGAAAAAGTGTTTACAATAAGCTCGTGACTGCTTTTCATAGTCTGTGTATTTTGTCAGTTGCCAGAAAATTACCCTGGAGAGAAGCAAACAATCTATTTCAAACGGTTTGCCTTTATTGCATCTTCTTCTCCACCCCCGTATTGAGAAATGGAAAATCCGATAACTAATAAAGAGCGCTGGAAAGTCCTTTCCCTTTGTTGAAAGGATTTAATCATTGGGGTGAACTTCACAGATATTTGTGCTGTGGATGAGGCAGTGAGTCAGTGGATATAGTGCTTCCTTGCACCAAGTTTCCTTGGAGCTTTCTGCAGGACCTTTGGGTGACAGGGTAGCTCTGACCTGGGTCGATCTGTCTGTTAGGAGGAATACCCCAGAATGTTCAGCAGCTGTCCCAGCACAGGGCTCAGCCCACTGTGCTCATTAGGTTCCTGAAGACTGAACTGATATACGACTGTTGAACTTGCAGTCCATCTGTGGTCCTGGGGTTTTATCTGTGTTCTCCAAGAATCACTGGAATGTAGACTGAGGCTCAGGCAATTCACCAGCTATCTATTTTCCAAGGAAAAAGCTGTCAATGTACACAGAGGCTATTTTCTGAACCCATGATTTTAAATGTCCCTCCTCTCCTCTTGCAGTTTGCATTTGGGTGGGGGCCTACCAGGATCTTGGCAGTAGAGAACTCTTTTTTTTTAGTTGGAGCCTCACTCTGTTGCCCAGGCTGAAGTGCAGTGGCATGCTCATGGCCGCCACAGCCTTGACCTTCTGGGCTTAGGTGATCCTTCTACCTCAGCCATCCAAGTAGCTGGAACTACAGACGCATGCCACTATGCCTGGCTAATTTTTGTGATTTATTGCAGAGATGAGGTCTCACTAAGTTGCCCAGTCTGGTCTCAAACTCCTGGGCTCATGCAATCCTTCCATCTCGGGATTCCAAAATACTAGGATTACAGGCTGAGCCACCGTGCCTGGCCCAGAACTGTCTCTTATTTTTCCTCTATCATCTGTCCTGCAGTACGTCTCTTTCCTATCCAACCACCATAATGTCTTTCCTAAAGCACAGCTGGGAGCATTGTGACCTTTGTAAAACACTAATTACTTGCATGAACAAATTTCTTAGCAGAGGCACAAGCTCTTCATAATCCATAATCTGATTTTAACTTCCTTCCTCCAGCCTCATCTCTCCCATTCTCCACAGACTCTTGCAGCAACAGACTGTGCTTAACAGCTGTGCCCTCTGCTGCAGGGCCTGGCCTTTTCTGCCTTTTCTCTTCTTCAATAGCTCGTCCTCTCTTGCTTAGTATGATCAGCACCAGCTTCTCCTTCCTTTTTATGGGGATGCAATTCCAATTGATAAAATATCTCTTTTTATACATATTGAATTCTGGTGCATATTAGAGACAGTCAACTTCAATGTATCTTTTAATTAGACTTCCCTTAGATGCTACTAAGGGTAGGGCTCATGTTGGAAGCTGTCCTTCCCACTAGACTGCAAGCTTCTTGAGGGCATGAGCCATTATTTATACATCTTTGACGCCTCCGTGGGAGAAGGCCAGGCCTGGTACATGGCTTGCCAAATTAAATTGAATTTCTAAACTATCTAAAGATATTTCTTTTCTGATGACAGGTGAGGTTAATTGTGTGTGTTTATAGGTTGACTGTTGCCAGGAGACACTGAGGCAATCATATTCAGCATTGCTTTTTGGAAATGAAGCTGAAGACAGTGGATGCCAGTGAAGCTCTTTCTGGCAATTAGTCTGGCAGGCAACCAAACCCAGCGATGGCAGGCGGGAGGCCTCATCAGCTCTTTCCCTGTGTCTCTGTCTGGCTTTGTTCCCAGGAGAACCTCTAAGCAGAGCTGACACTGGGAAGCCCATAAATTCAGAATGTGATCACCAATTCAGGACAAAAGCTGAGCGGGGAGAGGAGTCATATATCCTACCAGCTCCTGGGAAGCGTTAGTGCTGCAGCTTGTGTAGGATTCGTGTGACCACAAAGAAGTAGTCAGGGACAAGGCAGACTTTATCACTGTTGAAGATGCCAGGTGGGCTACACACTAAATCCTCATTCAGTAATAATTTCATTCAGCAGTGCAGCTCTCTGGTAGTTGCTTTTTAGCCTTTCCTTTGAAAAGAGCTGGGTCCTTAGACCGACTTGGACTGTCTTAAATGTGCCTGACCCCTATCCTCACTTCAGTTGTCATTCTCTCTCTTTTTCCCAAGCAAATGCTCTCAATTCCCTTCATTACAAACAGAATCTTAAAAAAAATCCCTCCCAGGGGAGTTTACATTTTGACTGAGAGTAAACTAAACAAATAATATGTAAGTGGTTGAATTCTGAGCATTAGCCATCAGAATAAGAAAAATGGAGAAAGGACGGCGGCATGCTGTTTCTGGTGCCCTTAAAATTACACCATATATTGACCTCTTTCCTAATCTGTACGTATGTAGGCATCTGTCAACACAGTTCTTGACACACTGGAATGGTTCAATAGATGTTTGTTGAACTCAACTGTTAAATTGAATGAAAATAAGCTCATTTTAAGAAGCATCTACTGGTACTGTAGTATTATCAAGGTTAAAAAGACTGTAGAAAAAACTGTCTTCTTGCTCAACTGCTAGACTGACAAATCAAGGCAGGTAGAGAACATCCACTGTCTTCAGCTTTATTTCCAAAAAGCGATGCTGAAAATGATTGCCTCAGTGTCTTTTCACAATAGTCAACTTATAAACACACATAGTTAACCTCAGCTGTCATCTGGAAAGAAATATCTTTAGATAGTTTAGAAATTCAATTTAATTTGGCAAGCCAGGCCTGGCCAGCTCCCATGGAGGAGTCAAAGATGTATAAAGAATGGTTTATGCCCTCAAGAAGCTTGCAGTCTAGTAAGGAAGACAGATTTTACCATGAACCTGAAGAAACAATAACAGTAGTAGTAGTAGTAGTAGTAGTAGTAGTAGTAGTAGTAATAGTAGTAGTAATGACAATAATAGACATAGAAAATAACTTTCTGACGTTGGATTTAGTAATGATTCCTTGGATGTGACACCAAAAGCATGGTCAACAAAAGCAAAACATAGATAAGTGGAATTATATCAAATTTAAAAACTTTTGCATAGCAATGGGAAATAATCAAGAAAATAGAAAGCCAACCTATAAAATAAGAGAAAATATTTGTGTCATTTATCTGATAAAGAGTTAATATTCAAAACCTGAAGGAAACTCAAGTAAATCAATAGCAAAAATTCAAATAATTGGATTAAAAATGGACAAAGGAACTGATAGACATTTCTCCAAAGAAGGCAAGCAAATGATCAACAGGTATATGAAAATGTGTTCAACATCATTAATTATCAATATGCAAATTGAAAGCACAACGAGATATTGCCTCATAATAGATGACTATTATCAAAAAGGTGAAAAGTGTTGGCAGGGATGTGAAGAAAAGGGAATCTTTGTATGCTATTGATAGAAATGAAAATTGATGCAACCACTATGGAAAACAGTATGAAGTTTCCTTAAAAAACTAAAAATAAAACTACCACATGATCCAGCAATCTCTTTTCTGGGTATAAGCTTAAAGGAATAGAAATCAGGATCCCGAAGAGATGTCTGTAATTTTATGTTCACTGTAGTGTTATTCACAATATACAAGTTACAGAAGCAACTTAATTTTCTATTAATGGATAAACAAATAAGAAACTATACATTTACATAAAATAGAAGCTTACTTTGGCATAAAAAATTAAGAAAAGTTGCCACTAGAAGCAACATGGATGGACCTGGAGAACATTATGTTAAGTGAAATAGTCCAGACACAGAAGGACAAATACTGTGTAATTTCATTTATGTGTGGAAGTTAAAATAGTCAGACTCATAGAAACAGAAAATAGAATGGTGGTTTCTAGGGGCCAAGGGAGGGAGAAACTGGAGGTGTGAGTTAAAAAGTACCAAGCTTTAATTATACAAGATGAATATAAATCTTAGAGATCTACAGTACAACATAACAACCTTTAATAGATGATACTGTTTTAGATACTTAAAAATTTGTTAAGAAGGTAGGTCTTATGTTAAGTGTTTTCATTGCAAATAATAATGATGATAATAAAAAGATGGTGTGGAGAAAACTTTTGGAAATTATATATATATGCAGAGGGTGCCAAAAAGTATATACATTTGAAGGAAAAAGCTTTATTAAAATTGTAATACTTAATAAGATGAACATGAATTATGTTTGACTTCTGCAATTACAAGAGGTGCTCAAAGTGGTTATCATCAGTGACCACATACTTCTGATTATGGTGAACAACTCTTAACATCTCTTAAAGTATGCATACATTTTTTGGCACCCTTGGTATGTCTATGGCATAAATTTTTGTGATGACTTAATGCATATATACTTATCCACAAACGCACTAAATTGTGTACATTGAATATCTACAGTCTTTTTAATGTCAATTATATCTGATAAGGTTGTTAAAATTGTAATAGTAATTTCCATTTTTAAAGCAGTTACTAAGTGCCAGAAACTTCACATATTTTTTCACATTTATTTTCACAGCAACCCTGAGGTTATTAGTATGCCCATTTTACAAATGAAAAAAGCAAAACTCAGAGAGTTTCAATAGTTTGTCAAAAGACACAAAAGTACTAGATAAAAGAACTAAGATTTTAAGCATAGTCTGTTTGACAAAGCCTGTATTCTTTCTGTGACACCATAATGCTGCACTGAGCATGACAAGGTGACGATGGTGAGAGGAGAAGAAACTCATATCCCAAAAGTATGTATTTAAGGGATTTGGAAGACAAGAGTTTAATTGGAGTTGACTCGAGGGGACATTGTAGAGGAGTTAAGCCTTGCACAAGCTTTACATAAGAAGTTTTTTTTTTTCTCTTAAGATTCCTTTGCAGTATTGTTTATCCATAGAATATATAACTCTAAGAATGTATAGTCAGGGAACTGTGTTCAAAAGCTACCTATCATCAATGACCATCATTAATAACTCAAAAAATAACAGATGCTAGAGAGGAAGTGTCAGATAGAGGTAAGCAGTGTGAGAAGAGTCACAAGGTGAGGCAATACCAGGGGATAATTTAAATGGAGTGGTCAATGGGGACCTCCTGGAAGAGATGACATTTGATCTGAGATATGAAGGATGAGGTGGCTGGAAGGAAATCAAAGGGGGGAAAATTCCAGGCAGACAATATAACAAGTGCAAAGACTTCAAGGGTGAAAAGAGGCTGGTGGTGGGTTTGAGAAACTGAAAAGCTGGAGCTGGAGTATAGGTCTGAGAGAGAGATGAAGAGCCTTGTTAGCCAAGGAAGGAGGATTTGTAAGTCATTCTGACTACAAGGAGAAAGCACTTGAAGGTTCAAGCAACGGATTGACATAATTCAAGTTTGCTTTCATTTTATTTTACTTACTTATATAGAATAACACTTGATTTTATATTAAAGTTGAAAATAACATTGACTTTTTCATTGTAATATGGATGTATCACAAGGAATTTAAAAGACAAAGTTCACGAACCTAGGAAATTACACTTTCCATACCATCCACAGAAAACTATTCTTGGCTGCCAAAAGTCTACTTTACTCAGTGTGCATTTGTACCACTCTCCATACTGGAAATGTGTGTATGTGTTTATAAATTAATATATAAATTAGTCTTTTCCCCACTAATGGGAGTACACGCTATTACTTCCATTTTGCAAATGGAGAGTTAATGGCAAAGAAAGCAACTTGCTCAAAGCCACATTATTGGCTATGCAAGTTTAGAACCAGGGTTTCAACCAGGGTTGGCTCTGCTCAATGCTTTCTATTCTTTCTATGCTTCTATTTTTTAAAAAAATTTTAAAAACACAGTTTTATTTTTTACAGTGATGACTCTATCCTAAAAAATCTTTCACACTCAAAGCTGCATGCACAAAGATAGTCATTGCACTATCTATGATAGTAAAAAGTTCCAAACAATTTAAATTTTCATTATTGGGACAATTGTTAAAAAATAAAAGATCATTTGCACTATAATATACTATACAGTCATTAGAAAGAATTTTTTAAATTGTTTATAATGACATAAATATTGCCCATCTTACATTGTTAAGTAAAAAAGAAAGCCAAGTGCATATCACGTGAACCTGACAATATTAAATATAATAATTATATATAAAACATCAGAAAAGATCCTTCTCTCTTTATATATATATACATATATATAATGAAATCTCTGTTTATATATCTATATATCTATACCCAAATACTACTGAAATCTCTCTGTATATACTTATACAGAGAGAGGCTGTTTTCTAATGTTTTTGTATATATAAACATTATATATATTATATATAGAGAGAGGTAGGTGTTGTAGATCTATTTTGTATGAATAGAGACAAGATGTGGAAGATTTCACATATAGCATTTAAGAATAATTGCCTCAGGGTACAGTGTTTGGAAGGTATTTTAAAAAGATACTTTTACTATTTAACAGTCAACAAACTTTCAGGCACAAGTAACAGAAAACCAAACAAAATTTGCTTAAATAATAAATAAACTTAGTAGCTTATTTCATAGAAAGGTTAGAAAAGCTTGAGGTATTTGGGTTGATTGATTCAGTGGTTCAATTTTGATATCAAAGAATGATGTTCTTTTGTTTCTATTATTTATTGTTTCCATTACATTTCATGATTGTAAGATACCTGCCAGTAGCGGTAAATGTTCTACCCTTTTACAAGGATGATAGAAATTCTCTCTTATTTGAGAACAAGGATTCCAGCAATCTTCTTTTTGTATTTCAAGACCAAAATTTGGTCATATAGCCTTTCCACTCTGCTATGCTCTCCCATGCACAAAATTATGGACTTCAAGAAATTTTGATTAATGAAATTATCTCAAGGGTGCAAAAACCACATTCCTGTACTTATCTGTATTTCTGCATGAAGCTTCCTGGCTAGGGCTGCTCCAGTCTCAGCTATGCTGCCTTTGCAGTCCTACGGTCAGGTCCTGTGACCTCCATGAATGTTGCTGACAGAGGAGCTTATTGGGGAAGTAATTGCTGCCCCCAGCCAAGTCACTTGCAGGCATGCCTCATGGTGCATAGCCTTATACTCACTCTACGTGCCTCCTCCCCAGGGTTTCTCTGCTACACAGGAGGCTGTGGGACCTGCTTGGCACTCAAACATGAGCCACCCAGAAGACATGGATAGCCTGCGGCAGAAAGTGTTCCATGGGGTCCTCACTTGTCCCTGTGACATGGTTCAAGTAGAAATAAAGTCAATATTGTGCTGTAATGTCAGAAATGCAAACCTACACATTCAAAAAATCTCTACATATGGAAGAATTCCTTTGCAAAGTTGAAATTGAGTATTAGGTATCCAGTCTCAAAATTGAAGAAAATGTTAATATATCACATCCTCTGTCATAAAGTATAGGAATTATAGTTCTTAAGTAAAACATTCCAGAAGTTTATGTGGGATCATCTTACTTCTCAAGGAGAGCATAGCTTTTGAACTCCCCACAAGGCCACACAAACAACTTTCTCCCTTCGTTCACTTAATGGCTTTGATTCATCTTGAAAAATTAGTCCCAAGATAAAGAAAAAAATATGTAAGCAAGTTTTGCCCAAGCTAACCAAGTACAACTTTCAGAAATTACGAAAATAGAAACATAACTTCAGACACAGAAGCCAAAGCATTAACCAGATATAGAGCTCTGTGGTAATTAGAATATTAGTATCAAGAAATTTTTTTAAAAAGGAGTCAAATCACTACAGTAAAGTTTACTCAGGGTCAAGATTCATTTATTTTTCAAAAACAAGTTAATTCACCATCCCAGTGAACTGTTGCTTCTTCCCATTTACAAAATCAGGACTTCCTTATTAAGTCAGAGTACTCTTCCAGGACAATAATGAAGAATAATGCAATTTTTATTGCCTCTGGGGTATGTCTGTGCACAGATGGCCTTGAAAATAAAACAGTATTTTGGACTGAATTCAATTTGTTCTTCTTTCTTTTCTTTTTTCTAACCCGACTCTTGTGAATGCAAGCAATGCCATGTTCTTCAGTGCCCGAGGAGTCCCTCAAGATGAATGGGAGAGACAAACCCTCATGCACACATCCTTTATATTTATATTGACAGTCTATAAATACGTGTTTATGCAAATCCACCAACTAGTTATATATTGCAACAATCTCAGAAATAAATTCTAGACTTTGCATAGATTTAACTTCACTGCTGCTGAATCTTTTTGAAATATGGCCCTTGGTTTAGCTGATACTCAATGCTCTCTGCAGCTTAAATGTCAGAAATTTTGCATATTCTGTGGCCTAAGGCAGCAGAGCCTACATAGTTCTCTTTCCTCCAGCTTATACTTTCTCACTCACAAAGTGTGGTGCAGGGTAACTCTGGAGACTGTCCCTGGAAAACATTAGTTTTTCCAAAGGTTTTTTTTTTAAATGTTTGCATTATGTTTTACTGTATGGATATAGTCATGGTTTTCTATTGATGAATTTTTTGACTGCTTTCAAAAAAAAAACATGCTTCCATGAATATCTTTGTACATTTATCTTTGTGTAATTATGTGATGTTTCTTTTTTTTTATTTTATTTTTTTATAAAGATACGGGGTACAAGTCAGGATTAGGCACACAAATAATGTATGTGCAGGTGAAGTTTGGATGTCCAATTAGTTCTCACTTCCCCTGGTTTAGGATCAGGTACCCTTTGTGTTGTTATGTGTCCCACCCCTCACCCCTCCCTTGGCAGTGTCCCATGACTGCCAATCTCTTCCTTGTGCTTTTGTGATTAATGTCCAGATCCCACTTATGAGTGAGAACATGTGATATTTGCATCTTTGTTTCTGTGATACATCGCTAAGAATGTGTGTTTCCAATTCTATCCAGTTTGCTGAGAAGTCTATGATATTTTCCTTTATGGCTACAAATATTCATCATGTTTATGTACCATATTTTCTTTACCCAGTCTATTTTCTTTTTTTTTTTTTTTGAGTTGGAGTCTCACTGTTGCCCAGACTGGAGTGCAGTGGCCACTTCCAGCCACCGCAGCCTCTACCTGCTGGGCTCCGGCGATCCTTCCGCCTCAGCCTTCCAAGTAGCTGGAACTACAGGCACACGCTACCATGCCCTGCTGATTTTTGATTTATTGTAGAGATGAGGTCTCGCCAACTTGCCCAGGAGGGTCTCGAACCCGCGGGCTCAGGCAATCCGCTCACCTCAGCCTCCCAAAGGCGTGGGATTATAGGCTGAGCCACCGAGCCCGGCTACCCAGTTTATTTTCAATGAGCACAATGGTTGGTTCCATGTTTTTGCTATTCCTCTGGGGGCTTTCATCCCAGAAGCATCCAAAATACTTTGACGACATCCACAAGATTGAATGGCAGAGGTAGTGCTGAATTTCCTCAATCATATTCTGGGTAAATTGGTGAAAAATTGTATGCATGTCACTTCCAGGTTGACAAATCTTCAATGGCTTCTTAAATTCAAAAGATTAAAATTTCTAACCTGGCAGCCATGTTTCCTTTTACCTGGAGTCATTCACACATTAAAAATGTTCAAGGGGTTACTCTAACATTATACTATGGGGCATCAGTATCCCTGGCCTCACAGACCTGATAATCTGTGGGAGGCAAATAATCACGTAGCTGAGTATTTGATTACAACAATAATATGCATCATGATAGAGAAGTTCAGGGTGCTGTGAGAGCTTCTAACTGAGGATCTAGCCAACTCTAGGTTGTGCCAGGCTTTGATGAAAATTCTGTGTAAAGAATTTTGGCCTTTATCAAAGAATAAACTGGAAGCCACTGAGATTTCAAGCAGGAGGATAATGTGCTTAATTTTGTCATTAAACTTATTGTTCTGATTGCAATTTAGAAGGAGATTGGAGGTGGAGACTTGGAGGCCAAAAACCCAGGTAGGAATCTGTTGCAGGGGTGCTAATGGGAATAGAGAAGGGTTTTGGATAGAGATTATTATGTTGGAGAAGGTGAAAAGTGAATGAATCTCTGTAGCAGTAACATTAACTGAGTCTTTATCTCTTCAATCTAATACTCTGTTATAAATCCCCCTTCACTTTTAAAATTTAAATTATATAATTTTCTTCATGTGTTCTCATTTTTAAAAAGGAAATAAAGAGATGATATCTTGTTTGTCACAAAAATGGCATCAGTTCCAGGCACAAGATTTTAGTCTTTTCATTTAAAGCTACTGACCCCTAATTTCACTTTGGGTGAGAGAGGTGATTCTAATATTCCCAATTTCCAGAATAAATTGACCTTCCCATTGTAGAGGACGCTATCTCAGGTGAAGGAGAAGAAATCTTTGGCCAGCTGTATTTGATTCTTTTATTACTGTTTAGCTGCCCAAATTACCCTTATGGAAGCTGACCAAACTATTTTAAGAAAAAAAAAATCTATAAAAGAAAATGCTGGTAATTTGAACTCCACTCATATAGAATTTGGGCCAATTCACACAGGAGCTAAGCCAAATGGACACTTGAGAAAGGACTTATTAGATGTTTAAAACGGGGGCTTGCTAAACAGATTAATACTGTAAACAGAATAAATGGGTCAAGAAGACACTGGATAAATACCTCTAACTCAGCTATTTACTGGTTGTTTGCCCAGAAAAGTATACTTAACATGATAAAGCTTCTAGTTTCTCACCCGCATCATGTAATAGTATTGTCCTCATGGGAATCTGTAAATGTTAAATGGGATAATGCATGTAATACAATTTACGCAGTTTCTAGTATGTCAGAAGCACCCAGAAGGTGATAGTTGCTATTGCTTTGAAATAGCCATGCTTGTCAAAACAATAAAAAGAGCAAATGCAAATGATTTTTTGTTTCTTTAAGTTGACACTTAAAAGACCTAAGAAGCTAAAGACCAAATAGATAAGTCATCATTATTCTCACTAATTTATGCATGTGGGGGACTTGGAAGTCATAACAAGCCATTAAGAATTCTTGAATTTGGGCTTCAGGGATACTAGTTTTTCTCCAGTCTGCTCAAATCAATAACGATTGCAAATGGCTCTAAGTGCAAAAGAAACCCTCATACACTGCTGGTGGGAATGTAAATTAGTGCAGCCACTATGGAAAACAGTATGGAGGTTACTCAAAAAACTAAAAATAGAACTACCATATGATCCAGCAACCCCACTGTCGGGTATATATCCAAAAGAAAAGTAATCAGTATATAGAAGAGATATCTGCACTCCCATGTTTATTGTAGCATTATTCACAATGGCCAATGATTATCAATAAATGAATAGAGAAATACAATTAGGTACATATGATGCAGAACCCAATAAAACCAGAATTTATTTATTAAAAATGTGTATTAATTCTTATGTGTTTAAACTCTAATCACCTTCAAAATACTCTTCGTTTAATGCAATACACCTATCAAGATGCTTTTTTCACTGCTCAAAACAATTTTTGAGCTCATCAATTTGGATTCCTTTTAGTGCTCTGCTGCTTTTTGTTTCACCTCTTTCACATCAGCAAAACGTTTCCCTTTGATGACATTTTTCATCCTGAGAAACCAAAAGTAGTTGCTTGGGGTGAGATTGAGTGAATAGAGTGGGTGGGTTATGCCACTTTTGATAGAAAACCGCTGAACACTCAGTGTGGTATGGGCAGGTGCATTGTTACCATGGAAGAACCAGTCACCTGTTTGCTACAACATGGGATGTTTCTTTTGCAAATCATGACGTAACCTTCCCAAACTTCCAGATAAAAACTTTGGCTGGCTGTTGGATTTAGAAGAACAAAATCTGATTGTACTACAAGTAGCCTGCCCTCCAAAAGATAATTCCAGTTTTCTGGGGGGAATCTCCCCTCATATGCACAATGGAATATTATTCAGCCATAAAAATAATGAAATTTTATCATTTGCAGCAACATGGATGAAACTTGAGACCACTATGTTAAGTGAAATATGACAGGCATAGAAAGACAAATACCCACACTCATAAGATGAATAGGAGTTAAAAAGTGTGTGTCTTACAGAGAGAGAGAGAGAGAGAGAGAGAGAGAGAGAGAGAGAGAGAGAGAGAGTAAATTGGTGGTAACCAGAGACTGGAAAGTGTATTGGGAAGGGAGGATGAAGAGGGTTCAGTTAAGAGAGATAAAAATACAGGTATATAGAAAGACTAAGATCTAGCATTTGATAGTACAGCAGAGTGACTGTAGTTAATAATAATGAATTGTATAGTTGAAAATAGCTAGAGGGATAGAATTGTAATTTTCCAAACATAAAGAAAAGATAAATATATGAAGTGATGGATATCCCAATTACTCAGATTTTATCATTACACATGTATGCATTTATCAAAATATTACATGTATTCTTCAAATATGTACAACTATCATGTATCAGTTAAAAAAAGCATTGCTATTCTTTCTCCTGTTCTAGGCCAGCCACCTAGTAGATGAGGAGGACCAGATATAGACTTTGGAACCAGGAGTCCTGGAATATAATCTGATTCTGCTACTCACTAGCTTGTAACTTTAGACAAAAAATATTTTCTTCCACTGGCTGTGCTTCAAATTTTTCATTTGTAGAAAAAAATGTGAATGGAGTGGTTTTATCTGTTCTGCCTATTCAGGTTGTTTGGAGAAAGAACTACATATCTTTAAAGCACTATGTAGACCTAATGGGCTATTACTGATGTTTTCACATTTTTGGTTTTCTATTGTAATTTGTCATCTCTTTTTCTTTCAGTGAGGAAGAAAAATTAGGTGGTTTTTGCTTCTCACATTATTTGCTGCTCCTCACTTTATTTCCCTTAGTAGATGACTGCTCTGATTATCAAAATGAAATAAAATAAAATTTTAAAAAGCCTTGATAAGCAAGTGTTTCAGAAATGACTAGGACTGTGATGAAATTCAGTAAGGACAGTAGACCCCCTGATGGCTGGGTCATAGCAACTGGATAGGATAAAAAGAAAAATGGTAATTTGGGGTGTGAATGATTCTCACCCAAACCATGATTACAGCACTGAGGATTTATGCTCTTGACTTGCTCCTTTGAGGCTGGTAGAATGTGCCCTAGTAAAAGCATGGACTAATGAGTTTTAAAAAAGTCTAAATTTAAATCCTAGATCCATAGCATACTAGCTGTGGGGCATTAGATAATTTAGTTATCCTCTATATTCTTCAGTGATCTCATCTCCGTAAATGGAAGTGGGTCATATTCTCTCCTAATCGCTACTCTGACCTTATTTCATTCACTCTGGTGCACCAGGCTCATTGCTGTCTCAGGGCTTTTGCCCATGCTCTTCTCTTTGTCCTGATCATCTTCTTCCTGGCTCTTTCTAAATCTGGTTTTATTTCATCCTCCAGCATAACTTAACATGACAGTTCCTTATCTTCATGTTTTTACCAATTCAGTTTCCACTCCCCTGCCCCAAATATTTTTCATGGATTCATTGTTTCTTTCTGTTATTTTCCTTTCTGTAAACTCTGTAGTTTTTTTTACCAATGCATGTTCAGCACCCATACAATCAATGCCTGTCACATAGTATGACATTCATCATATTTATTGAATGATTAATAAATGGATGAATGAATGAATAAAGTAACTGTCATAAGGATTAAATGAAATAACAAATTAAAACATCTTCAAAAAGTGCCTAACACAGCAAATACTCTATAACGTCTGTTTCTTTTCTTTGCTTTAGTTCAATAAGCATTCTTTGGGCACCAGATATATGTAGACAGTACATGAAGATACTAGACTTCTCAGGATGACAATGGGAATCCAGGACACTAATTGACATAATCAAGCTAAAATAGTTTTGAAGGAAAATGTAGTAGTTTATGTTGATCAATTCAATAGTTTTCCTTTGCCTTGGTCTTTTAGATGAGATAAAATGAATTTTTATTTATGAGAAAATTCAAATATAGATTTTGGGTTTCTCTGTGTTCAGTTTTATATTTTACTCTCAACAAAACATAATTTCCTAATTCTATGAAAATAGGACTAAAGGGATTTCTTCAACATTGTCTAGCTTTTAAAAATAATATTTAGATAAATATTAGCTTTCTCCTTCAAAATATGTAATTAGTTCTAGTTCTCTTTGGATAGCCAGTCTTATAAAATATATGAATGATGCAGAATGCAATGTTCTTACTTCTTTTATATTTATTTCTATCGATTTTGAAAAGAAGAATACATAGACACCTGAAAATTTAATTTTGCAAAACTTGCAAGTATATTGTATTGAATTGATAGAACAAATGCAAATCACTTTATTAAACATGTTTTGAGCATCTGCTACATGTTATGCCCTGTACCAGGGGATGTGGAAAATTCAAAGGTGAGCAAGAAATTTCCCTCACTAACAAGAAACTCACAGTCAATTAAGTCATGAAGACAAGTCTGCAGATGTCTACTATACAAGAAAGGGAAATATCATGGTGTTATGGTAGCAAGTAGACTGGAAAACAGACTTTCTCTGTAGTTTTGTTAAGAATGGAACTAGAGCCGGGCTCGGTGGCTCAGCCTGTAATCTCTCGCTTGGGGAGGCTGAGGTGAGTGGATTGCCTGAGCCTGCGGATTCAAGACCCGCCTGGGCAACTTGGCAAGACCTCATCTCTACAATAAATCAAAAAAATTAGCTGGGCGTGGTAGCACGCGCCTGTAGTTCCAACTACTTGGAAGGCTGAGGCGGAAGGATCGCCGGAGCCCAGCAGGTCGAGGCTGCGGTGGCCGGGAGCGGCCACTGCACTCCAGTCTGGGCGAGAGTGAGACTCCAACTCAAAAAATAAATAAATAAATAAAAAATAAAAAGAATGGAACTAGAAAGATGTCATCCAGGCAACTTCTTCTGGAAAAATAATTTCATCACAAAGACAATTTGCTTAATAGATAGATAGGGTAAATGCTGAATTTATCTCATCAATCTTCTACTTGAAGTCACATCTACCAGTTAGAAAATTTGGGTTACAATGACAAAAGCCTAATTTAAAGTAGCATAAGCAAGAGACATAGCCTGTGATTAACACAAATGAAAATGCTAGTGGAGGAAATGGCAAAACATGCTTTCAGAAATGATTTCTCACCATTGATAGATTCACTTTTGATGTATGGGTCCCATTCTCAGGGAGCCTCTACCACCGTGATAATAGCTGTAGGAGTTCCAGGCTTTGCATTCCCCTGCTTTGTGCCTCAAGACCATGGGAAGTGGGAAGACCCTTTTCTCCAAAAATCCCAGAAAGAGTTTCATGTTGCCTTGTGGCTCTGATTGGTTGTTTTAACCATCTCTAAATATATCACTATGGAAAGGGGAATACAGTATGCAGATTAGCTCTGACCAATAGAATCTAATCTACTACTAAAGCTGAAAGTGAGTTCAACTCCAACCACACCATATAGACTGGGAGTAAACAAAATTCAAGTGCAAATTGCCAAAACAAGGGTAAAAAAGTTTGGATGGCAAAAAGTATACTACATCTAATTATGCAGAGCAATTGGTGAAGAATCTCTTACAAGTGATGATTGTAACAAAATAGTGATGGAGGATATTATGCTAGATGAAATAATCCAGACACAGGAAGACAAATACTGCATAATTTCACTTACATGTGGAATCTAAAATCATAGTATAGAGTAAAATGGTGGTTACCAGAGGCTGGAGTGAAGGGCAGGCAAAAATGAAGAGAATTTTGTCAAGGGTAGTTTCAATTAGATAGGAGGAATACATTTTTGAGGTCTATTGCACAGCTTGGTGACTATAGCTAATAATAATGTGATGTTTATTTCAAAATTGCTAAGAAAGTAGATTTTAAATGTTTGTGACACACACAGAATAAGCATGTGAGATGATGAATATATTAATTAGCCTGATTTAATAATTTCATTATATATATATATATATATATATATATATACACACAACAAAATAACATTGTGCCCCATAAATATTCATGGAATCTTATTTGTCAGTTAGATTTAGAAAGGGTTAAAAAGTGATGATTTCTACAAATTGTTTTAAAATATGACTGGTGTACTCTATTGTTGTTCTTTGGTTTTCAAAAATAATGCATTTTCTCCATTGTCAATTTATTAGGTATTTGCTGAAGCTTCACATGGCCTGGAGCTGTGTTAACTGTATGGGATGTAATTATATTGTCCCCACTCTCAAAAGTTTGCTGTCCCTGGAATAAGCAGGAAAGACAGAATAAAGCATTTCTAATGTTTCTGCTTTTCTTTCTTTCTCTCTCCCTCTCTACCTTCCTTCCTTCCCTCCCTCCCTCCTTTCCTTTTTTTTTTTCTTTTTCTCAAGTTGAGGATCTCAGTCAGTAGTACAGGCTGGAATGCATTGATACCAACATGGTTCACCACAGCCTTGACCTCCTGGGCTCAAGGGATCCTCCCTCCTCAGTCTCCCAAGTAGCTGGGACTACAGATTTCTGTTTTTCATTTTAAAATTTGTTTCCAGGCAATACAAAGATCATATTGTTAATAGTTGAGAAAGAGACTCAATAAACCAATAAAGAAACGTATACTAGAGTGCATTAGTAGCCTCTGATGAAGAGCTTCTCTTACATAATTAAGACAAGGTCTATTTTCAATCCAGATGCCAAAGTGATCCTCATAAAATATAGGAGGAACTATATTTGCTTCTGTGACCACTTCCAAATTCCTAAGAATGGTTCTCAGCAGTAGTTTCATTTTCTACCACTTACTGTTCAAACACTTGGTATTTCAGACTCAGTGATCTCTGTAAGTCTTATATAGGCTTTCACACCTCTATATCATTGCACGTGCTGCTTTGTCTGTCCTATTTTCTACGTACTGCAAGCTGAAATCAAATGTAACCCCCTCTGTGAAGCCTTCTTTAATTTTTCTGCACAAATTTAGAAGTCCCTTTCTTTTATCTTCCATAGCATTGTATAAAGTTTATGTCTCTGCTGAGCATTCGTTTGTTGCATTGTAGTAGGCTCTTCTTTGCCCATCTCCCACACCCTGGGACTGTGATCTCCTCAGAAGAAAGTAGTCTAATTTATTTTTGTATTTCCAGGACTTGCTCAGGGTATGGCACATAGATATTGGTTGAGGACTAAAGGGATGTGAACAAGGATAGCCTGAGGATTGTTGCAACATCACTCGTTTCTCACTATTATTTTCCTGCAGAAATCTGTTTTCTTAATCATTCATCTGGGAAATGTGCTTAAATGAATTTCTACCTAAACGGGATTATTTTCAAAGTGTCTCAACCAGTTAAAAAATAAACTAGACTATTGATCAGAATCACTTTAAGAAGCATCAAGGTAGAGAAAGAGTAAAATGAGAAGGGCCTGAAAAGATCTGGGTTTCTGTCTTGCATCCACTGCTAACATACTCTGTGACCTTTCATTTAATTTCTAAGCATCTTAGTTTTCTCATCTATAATATGGGGTCTAAGAAGGAGTAGGTCATTCAAGACAGGTCACTCAGTTCTGCACCAGAGGTAGAACTAAAGAAACCAGGGTTGTAAGAAACTCTAAAGTGGTCTATCCCAATTTTCTCCCTAGACACAGTAGTCTGCTGATAAGCTCTCCCAGGAAGTGACATCTGACATCTGACTGAGCCTTCTAGGGGCAGGTCGCTTACTTTCTCTAATGCTCCACACTCTTTTGTTGGATAGCACTCATGTTAGAACGTGCTCTACCCTGAACAAAACAGAAATTATTAGGATAATATATCCAGATATTTGGTGTTGGGTAGACAGGAAATTAATATGACCTTTCAATAAATGCTTTGCCACTAATGCAGATATGGACAGACTAGCACATAGAAAAATTGGTGGCCTACAGGTTTAACAATCTCTAGACTATGAAGATTGTCTGTGATTTAAAAATTCAGAACAATTTGTAAAGTCAGATTTGTAGAAAAGGATTTCTTGACCTTAGAGGTGAGAGTATAGGGGAGGACCAGAGTGATTTTAAAGGGGGCCGGTAAATCCTGTGTGTATATACATATTTTCCTTGGGAGATAGTTCATAAAGTTCATGAGAGTTCCAAGGTTAAAAATCACCATTTATTACAGAAAAATATTATGATAGCAAATTTAGTCATATATGAGAGATAAATTGATTTAAGTCCAGCTAGAACAATAATGGGTTCCAAGGTAAAATGGATAGCCCACAGGTAAGATATCAAAGTCCATTGCTGCCTACAGGCAACTCCCATATTTTCCATACCTACTATGTATGCTAAACTCATTTTTCTTTTCTCTGACAAATGTATATTATTTCATTCTTCTGTATAATTTCCCTCTGGAAGAAGCAACAGGGTATAGCGAAGAGATTATTGAATTTAGAGTCAGAGAGCCTGGTTTAAAATCTGGCTGCACTGCTAGCATGTGGCATTGGATCAGTTGTTTAAACTTTCCTAACTTTAGTTTCCTCTTCTTCCTAATGTTAATAATAATAATAATAATAATAATAATAATAATATTTGTTGCATTGAATAAATGCAGTGGCCTAGGGTAAAGTTTTTTAAATGCACTATTTTTTTTTGTTTTACTCAGATTAAGAGACTATATGACTGAATTCTCTTTCATACATTTGTTCTCAAAGTTCACACACACTAGGGAGCCTTTGGAGCTTCTCCAATATCTAATATTCCAAGAGAAAGACAGATTCCACTACCCTTGCTCAAGAAGCAGCAAGAGTCAGACCATATCTGATCTTTTCAAGTTCCCAGTCACCATCTGCAAATATGACTGACAGTTGCATGGCAGGTCCTTATCTGGAATGGACTTAGTGATTGGAATTTCCAGTTTATCACTCTTAAATAGTTAGATGTTATGACATCTATACAATTTAAAAGGAAAGCATACTTATTTTACAAAATAGAGATTGCAACAACCCAAATAGCACCTGGATGGGCACCAGTGTTCGGAAGTCAGGGCTTTATTGTGTGTGACAGCCTAGCCTTCATGGCAGGCTGAAGGGTCCCCAGTTCTCTTTATAAACCATTTATGAACATCCTCTGGTGCTAGACAGATGGCCTCTAAACACATTGACAGCATTCCATCAACATAGACATCTGGCAAGTGTCCATGCTCCATTTTGCAGATGAGAAAACCAAGGACCAGGTAGTTTTAATTACAATCTATTGCCCAAGACTGCCATAAATGACCTTGGAAAATAGTTAAGAAAACCTGATAGTTATTACCTTTGATGCTCTTATTACCATGGATTTTGGAAAAAAGTCTTTGCAAAAGAAAATGTCTTCAGGCTTTTCTACCAATGTGTGGTCCTTCCAAGGCAGAAATAATTTTTCTGTTGTTGTTTTTGTTGGTGGTGGTCATTTCTATATCCTAAAAACCTAGAATAGCACTTAACACAATTACATAGCATAATTTATAGGTTTTATTTTTTGTGTTTACTATATGTGTTTCTTAAAATGAGGGTAAAAATGTTTGACAATTGACTACATACATGCAATGAGAAACTTATTTTTAAAGAAAATTTGTCCACAATTTCTCTGTTATGTATAATATCACTGTAGATTTGGGGCATGTAAACTTTATCAATCTATGGGTGTTTCTAGTCCTAATTTTTCAAGTTATTTTTCTTAAATTACAAATAGGTGTCAAACTTGATCAAATGTTTAGGTATAGATTGAGGTAATTTCATAATTTTTTCCTACAGTTTATCAGTGTTGTGAATTATACTGACTAGTTTTCGAAAAAACAAACCATCCTTGCATTCCTGAGATACATCTTGCATATTATGATATTACATATTTCATTTTCCTTAATATACTATTAAATTCAATAAACCAATATTTTGCTAGGATTTTTAAATCTATGTTCACACATTTTATGGCCTATAATTTTGTTTTCTTACACTGTCCTTATCTAGATTTAGAATCGAGATTACATCTTTTATTTGCAAACATTCTGTGATTTTTTTTCACTGTAACAACATATTTTTGGATGTTTTTACAAATTTAAATTCAACCCAGAAAAAAAAGAAAGTTCTCTACCCTGAGCTAAAATCTATTTCCTCTCTGTGACTTTACCCATTGATTTTGATCAGTCTTCTGAAATCACAAGAATAAGTCAATTCCATTTATGCCTATGACAACCCTTCAATCATTGACAGCCCTCCATTCATTGCAAGACAGTTGTCATAGCTCCACTGAGCCTCATGTCCTTCAAACTGAACAGTCTAATCTCCTTCAAGCATCTCTCATGTCATGGAGACTGATGCCATCACTATTCTGACCACTGTCCTCAGAACATGCTTCATTGCACCCATGTCAGGATCCTTCTGGAAGAAAGACAAATGCTCAGAAGTTTGACACAGGCAGATCTCAGGAAGCCACAGCTTCTCTTGAGTGGGGCATTGCATGTCTTCCCTCTCTGCCTAATAGCTCAACAATTTTAGGTGTCTTCAGTCTCAGAATACTGTTGGCTAAGGTTGTGTTTGTGATCAGTTGGTATTTCAAATATTTCATAATTTAAAATAAAAATAACTTAAAAAAATCTTCTGTCAATTTAAATTACCCCTTCTTGCATTTACTTATGGAATCCATTTTTTAACCCTTAATAAAAGTGTCTACCTTTATCTATGTTGCTCTCAGTCCTTAGCTACTACAGCCCTCTGAGGAATCACTTTGCAGAGTAGTGACCACAAATAATATTCCAAGGCTGAAGTATTGAACCAGGATGATCACCCTTGAGAAACTATTTAACTGTTCACTCCCTGGAACGACTGGCTCAGAAACCTACTCAGGTTCCTCTCCTTGGTGTCTCCTTTCCCTTCACAATATCAGACTTTCCACTCTTCCCAATCCCCTTTCCCCCCTCCCCCTTCTTCCTCTTCTTCCTCCTCTTCCCCCTCTCCTCTCCTCCTTTTCTTCTTCCCCTTCCTCTTCCCCTTCTCCTTCTCCTTCTTCTTCTTGTACCTATGTCAACAGTAGGAAATAATTCTCATAAGCAACCTCAATCGGCAAAACTACTATTGCCCTGGAAAACACTTTTTTCCCTCTTTATAACAGGGAGTGTACCTATTCCCTTAAATTCCATCTTATTAGTTTTGTAACATCTTTTATTCTGTTGGTGAAGACTTTTTTAAAAATTAATTTTAACTCCAATGCCTAATAGTCACAGTGTTTTCCAGCTTTATGTATCCTGTCAATCCAATGCCTTGATAAAGGTAACTGGTGAAAAATGGCAGAGTCCAGTGGCCCTCCCATTAGAGATCTGCTTCAAGACTGGCATTCAGTCATTTATTCTGAACTCTTTGGATTGTTGAATCAGCTCTTTCTAAACCTATCATTAGGATACCCACACTACTCTATTCTCTATATTCTTAATTGACAATAGTAGTTGTGTCAGCTATGATGTTAGGTATGAGGATAAAACAGTAAATGAGGCATAATCACTTCCTAAATTTGCTTAGGTTTTGACTTAGGAAATAGGTTTTCATGTGGTTCAACTAATTTAGTACGATGTTATAGGTTCTCTGGTAGAAGTGGATACAGTGACCTGAAGGAACACATATAAATGGAGCTCAGTTTAGTCTTGGGGGAGGTGATGAAGAGGGGGCATCAGGAGAAGCATTCTGGAAGGAGGAATATCTAAACTAAGACCTGAAGGAGG
>CAUYQG010017298.1:0-24577 GCA_963574415.1 Tarsius wallacei
GATTGTCTTTTGCACATTTATTTTATATCCTGAGACTTTGCCAAAGTCCTTTATCAGGGTAAGGAGGTTTTTGACAGATTCTCTTGGATTTTCAAGGTATACAATCATGTCATCTGCAAAGAGAGATAACTTGACTTCCTCTTTACCTATTTGGATGCCCCTGATTGCCTTCTCTTCTCTGATTGCTCTAGCCAGGACTTCCAATACTATATTGAACAGGAGGGGTGAGAGTGGGCATCCTTGTCTTGTACCAGTTTTCAGGGCAAATGGTTCTGATTTTTGTCCATTTAGGAGTATGCTGGCTGTGGGTTTCTTGTAGATGGCTTTTATTATGTTGAGGTATGTTCCTCGTATGCCTAAATGTTCGAGGGTTTTTATCAAGAAGGGGTGCTGGATTTTACAGAAGGAGGTAAAGGTATCTTTCTTCCCAAACATTGTGATAATCTATGCAGAAGATGTAATGAAATTTACAAATAAACTACTAGAACAATTAAATGAGTTCATCTAGGATATAGGATATAAGATAAATATACTAAAAATTAGTTTTATTATAGTATACTAATTAATAACCAGTCATGAAATTTTTAAAAATACAACTTACAATAACATTAGAAAATATGAAAGTCTTGGGGATTAATTTGACAATAGATATCCAGGACCTGAATACTAAAACTGCAAAACATTACTGACAGAAATTAAAGAAGACCTAAGTAAATGAAGAAATAAAATGTTTATAAGCCAAAAGACTCAATATTGTTAAGATGTCAATTTTTCCCCCAAATTTATCTAGAGATTTAATGAAATCCCAATCAAACTAACAGAGGTTTTTTTTTTTTAATTATAAGTTAATTCTAAAATGCACATGAAAATAAAAGGACCTAGAATAAGAAAATAAACTTTTGTTTTCTTGTAGCAATTGTCTTTATTTTTCATATCTTTGGCATTTTCCTCATTTTATATTACTACTGTCTTTGGAATTTCTCTTATGAGTGATTGATTTTTTAACATCATTGATTTCTCTACACAAACAGCACTCATACTGCTTTGCTCCCGATGCTGTAAAGGGATAAAATCCCAAGGAGAGCTAGAATTTGAATGGCCTCATAGAATCTGGAAAGTCAGCTGACCGTGGCAGAGCACTTAGAAGAAGAGAATGTATTTAACTCATACTTGCCAATATTAGATCAAACTTGCTCTTTGATTGTTCCTACAGTGTTTTGTTTTGTTTTTTCATCTCAAAATGTATAGCTTCTACCCTTATCTTACAGATGTCAATGACCATGAGAAGCCTTTGGGTGCCAGGTCCCCCTTTGTACAATCAAGGAGATTTCAGGGTGCTCTTGAGCCATTTTCTCATTACCTGTCATAAATTACATTTCTTTTTTTCAGTTTTAAGATTTTATTTATCATATTACTTTGTTTCATTGCTTTTAAAATTGTATTCCTTTATTCTGTTTTCATTTTCTGTTTTCCAGTCTTTGTATTTTGTTAGATCAATGCACAGGAAATAAATTTTAAAAGAAAAAAACATTAGTATACTAATTTGCTATCTAACTTTAAGATGTAATACTCTTCAGTAATCAAGACATTGTGATATTAACATAAAGATAGACAAATAGAACACAATTAAGAATACAGAAATAGACACATACATACAGAAAAACAATTTTTGACAAAAGTTCAAAGGCATTTCAAGGGAGAGATGATTCAGCATATCCGTCGACACAATCAGATATCATATACAATAAAAATAAAGTTATAACTGTCACATTAAAAATTAATTAAAAAATCATAGACCAAATGTAAAAACTTCAATTTTAAAACTGCTAGAAGCAAATATAGGAGAAAATATTTGTGTCCTTGGGCTAAGTGATTATTTCTTAGATATGATGCCAAAAGCACACTCTATAAAAAAAATCTTCAAAGTTAAACACTTTTCTCCTAAAGATACTATTAAAAGTCAAAACAGACTAAAAGAAAATACAGTCATGTGTTGCTTAACAACAGGAATACAGGATATTCTGAGAAATGTGCGATTAGGTCATTTTGTTGTAGGAACATCATAGACTGTATTTACACAAACCTCGATGATGTAGCCCACTGCACATCTAAGCTATATGGTATAACCTATTGTTCCTAGACTACAAACTCGTACAGCATGTTACTATACTGAACACTGTAGGCAATTGTAACACAATAAGTATCTCGATGTCTAAACATATCTAAACATAGAAAAGACACAATAAAAGTACAGTATGATACTCTTACGGGACTACCATTGTGTGCGTGGGCTGTCATTTACCAAAACATCACAAGGAGCAGGACTGCGTTTCAAAATTATGCATCTGATATATACTTGTGTCTAGAATATATAAATAACTCTCAAAACTGGGTGATGGGCTCAATAGAAGCCCAAACGTCATTATCATACAATATACCTATGTAACAAATTTGCACATGTACCCTTTGAATTTTTTTTTAAAGAAAGGAAAGAACCCGATTTAAAAAACAATGCGCAAATGATTTGAACAAATCCTCACCAAAGAAGAGGTATGACAAATAGTGTATGAAAAGTAACTCAACATTATTAACCATTAGAGAATTGTAAATGTAAACCACAATGACATATAAGTACACACTTACTAAAACTAAAAAGACAAAATGACCAATGTTATGAAGTATTGGCAAGGATATGGAGAAACTAGAACTTTCATACACTGCTGATGAGATTGTAAAATTACACAACCGCTTTGGAATGCAGTTAGACAGTCTCTTATATGTATGATTAACTTTTAGTTACACGTGCAAGTTTGTTACATGGGTATATTGTGTGATAGTGATGTTTTGGCTTCTATTGAGCCTATCACCTAGTTTTGAGAGTTACTTATATATTCTAGATACAAGTATATAGCAGACACATAATTTTTAAATACAGTGGAATCTAGCCATTCCACTCCCAAAGAATGAAATTTTATAATCATTCAAATACTTCTACATAAATAGTCATAGAAACTTTATTTATAACAGACAAAAACTGGAAACAACTCAAATGTTCATCAACAAGTGTATAGGTAAACATTTTGTAACATTTTTACACAGTGGGATACTAATTTGCAGAAAAAAAAACAAAATAGGAATGAGCTGCGTGCGGCAATATGGAGAAATATAAAATTAATTATGCTGAGTGAACAGAGTCAGACAAAACAGAATACAAACCGTATAATTATTCCATTAATATAAAACTATAAAATACAACTAATCTAGACTGACAAGAAGAATATCATGATTGCTTACAAAGGGAGTAAAGAGAAGAGCGAAGAAGAAAAAGAGAGGAGGGATAAAAGGACATCAGTGACACTTTTTGCAGTGATATATACATTTACTGTCTTGTCTACGGTAATGATTTCATGTGTGTATACATTTGTTGAATTTATCAAATTTTACACTTTAAAAAAATGCTGTTTATTGTACGTCAATCAGACCTCAAGAAAGCTGTTTAATAAAATACTGCACGAAAATTCCAACGTGATGTCCACACTTAAGACCAATTTATCAGAATCTCTAGGAATGCGTCAATCTTTTTAAAGCTCCCTGAGTGGTTCTCATGTATACAATGTTCAGAAGCACTGCAATCCAGAAAGACTTTAGGAAACAATAAAGGGAAAATGCAACCAGCTGTCTACTACATACCAGGGAATCCAAGGAAGGGTAAGCTAAAAAGAATCCACACAATCAGGTGGGGAAGAAGTCGATGTCAATTTTAGAAAGATGAGACACATGTCCAAAAAAAGTTTGAGTCACCATGTGATTTACAACATTAGCTACTCTGGGTTCAACTAATCCTTTATTCTGAGAATCACACAGAAAATCTTCAGGCAAGATTCTAAAGGGGAGGATTCTACCGACTCTGTGACATGGTGATGGATGCCTTGGCTCTATAACAAATTTGCCAAGTGGGAGAACACACACACAAATGTGCTTTGTTTCTATTTTAGGTTTTCCCATGGAACTTTTACAAGAAAGGAAAAGCACTGTTTAAGATTAAAGTAGTTCCTTCACAACATAATGTAAGTTGCCATAGCTTTTAATTTTTCAATTAAAAATCTCAATGCAAAAAACATTTTTATTTCTCTTCTTATTCTGCTACAAACTCGGCCATACATTTGCAGAAGTGAATACTCATGTACAGATACCTTCTATTTAAAAACCTTGAAATGTTGAAGATGATGAAGGTTGTTCGGGCATGAAAAATGGTTATCAGAAGATTTTTACCCGTAGTCTATGAGAAGACTGCAGAAAATTGCACACGTAAATTTTGGAATACAAAGAAGCTTGAGCTTTTATACATAGATAACGGGCTTGGTGCCTTAAAATAATAAGCATATTTTTAGTTAATGGCCTCTACTCCGCAATAGGGGAACAACTTCCCTTGAGTGTGGAGGTTAGGGTCTTCGAAGAATGCTTTTGTAGAACACTAACTGCTATGCTTACCAATCCCACTGAACAGCTCTTATTACCTACTTGTGTGAGTTCCATTTAATATATTGGCAAATCTTTCTACCACAATGGCAAGGCTTATTGGAGGGATAATGACAGATCGACAGCCATTCTTACTGAGTACCTCTGCTGGAGTACTTGGATGAAAAGATAGTATTAACAAATTTGGAACTTTTCTGAGCAACTTTAAGGGAGCAAGTGTTTTAAAAGCCTTTTTCACATTTTCCCCACAGGGCTAATTCCTCTCTTAAGGAAATGGAAAATATACTTCAATGAGGAGGATTATAAAGTGATTATGAAGTAGGTTGCTCTGATTCCACTAAGCTCAGGGGGGTCAGAGGCAAGTACATGTAGAAGGAATGTGAAGGCCAAGCGGAACCACAGAGATGATCAGCTAGTGAGAAAATAAAAATGTAAGAGTTTTGGAAGAGACTTGAAAAAGATAAACCAGCTTTAAAAGGAAAATATGAAAATGCTATATTTTTAGAAATTTTTTGCCTTTGGTCCATAAAATTCACAAGTGTAGAGATTTACAAAATATTTTTCATCCCAAAGCAGCATAGAGTCTTCCCATGCAAGAAACATTTCCGGTTGCAGAGTCAAGCTTGCATATATTGCTCTGGTCTCCAGAGCCTCCATAGCAAGTAAGTCTCTCTGCATCAACACTATTATTCCATTTCTTTATTAATTTCTTCTCTCTCATCCTCAAGTTTCTATAATTGGTCAAATAAACACAATAATCATCCCACCACATGTGTGCTTTTTCTATATTACTTCCCACTATGTAATTAATACTAAGGAGATTTGTGCTTTCAGCCATAATACTATCTTTACTTTCGGACTCATTTTGGTTCTTTTCTCAACTCCCTATAAGATGCCATCTTTTTTTATTTTATTGAAATGCTCTATAATGAACACTAAATTCACAGGACTGTCTAATCAATATTGAGATTCAGAAAAGGAAAATCACATTTAGTAGGAATAGCAACTTTCTAGACTTGTGACCTATAATGATGATAGAGGCCTAATAAAAGCAGCCTGACAACAAACATTATAGTTTTTAAATGGTTATTATTATAAATCTTCCAGACATAGATTTAAATAATTACTTGGAACCGTGTCTTTGAAACGTTGCCTAATAAATTGCAAGGGAAAGATTAAACAACCTTACTCCTTGAGAATCACAGAGGCAATGTCTTGGAATTTAAATAGAAAGAATCAAGGATGATTTTTTAAAACAAGCCCAACAGATATAATCTAAAATATATAGGCCAAGTTAAAATGTATTGGGGAAAAAAATGTATTGAGCAATTGAAAGTAAGACCAATTCATCTAATTTTGTAACTTTCTTAGTCACTACAGATTATGATGGAGTACCTCTGTCCAAAACAGTCATATTGAAAACTGTTGCCTAAAACAATAATCAAAGACAGTGGTTCTCCAAGTGCGGCCCCTGGATAAGCAGCATCAGTATCACCTTGACCCTTACTTGAAAAGCAGATTCTCAGGACATGCCACACACTCACTGAATCAGAAATTCCAGGGATAGGACCTAGCAATTGGTGTGTTAATACATTCTCAAGGTTATGCTGATATCCCCTAAAGTCGAGAAGAAATCTACAAAGATCTAAGAAATTTTTTGTTTTTTAGTTGATTTCCTTAATGGCTTTAGCCCAAAGTGGGGGTTGAAGATATGTTTGGCTACAATTATAAAAGACTGTGCTTGAATACTGTGTTCCTTTCTCTACATTTTCCTTCTTATTAGAGGAAATTGTGGTTATTTAAACCATATTCCTCATTCAATCTGTGTTATTTCTTTCTTCAAATCTGAGGATAAGCTGTCCTTTTTATCCTCACTAACACTAACCTTATTTGACCTAACTCAGGTCTTCATTTATTTCATCTGAATTTTTATACCCAGCAACTGATCTAAGCTCCTCCCTTTGGGTCCTTCTCCTCCCCACTAATCAAAATAATGTATCTAAACATAAATCAGATCATTGGGTCTGATTCTGCCCTTCTAAAGGCTTCTCTTTCCTTGTGCTTTTGTCTATAAGACTACCCAAACTCCCTGGCTTTAAGGGCTTTTATTACCTAGCATTTCCCTGATTTCACCTTACTTCATCAACTATTCTATTCTTCAGACCCCATCAAAATCCTTGTTATTCCTGGAGACTCCTGAAGTCTGTTAGGCACCAAGGCCTATGGTTACTCTCCCTGGCCTGGACAACTACAGTAATAACATATACACACTCGTGGACTTACAGTTCCACTATATCTCCCCTCCTTGCATTTCTCACTGTATTCCTCTCTCCCCTTCAGGAACTAAAGCTTGATTAGCTAATTGGATATACTAAACCGAGTCAAAGGAAAACACCATAGGGAATCTCTCTAACCATGTGCATATTTCAAGTAAAACCTCCTGAAGTAAGGACATCTCTGCTCCTCTTCTAATCTATCCATGACACAGCAAATAGAAATTTTAAGCTCTTTAGGTAGAAAAGTTAGTAATAACATGCTAGGCCAGTGAAAAATATTTGGATATCCAAGCATACACTTTTGGATAAGATCACACCAGTATAGTACATATAACTACCCTGAATAGAGGTGCATATATCACATACCCTAAACTATTTGGAACTGTTATAGTTCAGAAATTTTTTCCACTGTTCCCTTAAATTAGCAAGTTTAACATTTTGTCATGTAAAACATATCCTAGACCTCTTATGTCATCCAGAAAATGCATTAAAGTCCTTTGCGCTATTGTGTTTTAATTTTCCATTTGGAAAATATGGTATCTAAATAAAAGGTCATCTGCCTAGAACATAAATAACTCTGACTCATATGTGAATCCACAGGATGTCAGACATCTACATTTCTCCAATGAGAATAACCTCTCCATGAACTTTTTAAGTTAGCCACAATTTGGACAGAATAACTCTTATGAGAGGCTGACCGACCGATACTGAAAATGCTAAAAGAAGGACTTTAAAATTTGCAACTAAAAAGAAACGAGTGCTAAATTCAATGATTAGTGTCACTTCCTTTCATTCTGCCTCATGTAAATATGGAATTTGGCAAGGGTTATATTTCCTGCTACAAGCATTTAGACTTTTCAATTTCACAGAGATCTTATTGACAGGGTCAAGTGCTGATTCTACCAGTTCAGAATACCCTAGTGAAATGGCACTGGTGTCTGAAAGCCACCATGATTGAATGGATGCTTTTTATGTACACCAAGTTCCTATCTACCTAGACAATTATTGTGGATATCCATCAAACCAATGGTTCTTGGATCAATGACCGTTGCTTGTTATTGTTTTGAGACTAATTGACCTTTTATTATAAAAGGAAGTTTTCTAAGAGGAAAATTTAAATGATGAGAGAGAAGGTATTGATAAAAGATTATTAGGGATGCATTCCCAAAATTACTAAACCTGTTTGAATTCCTAGACATTTATCAGAAGCATTTTTTATAATTAGTGTTTATAGCAATATCAGACTGATAGTCTTGATTCTGTTAACCAAGTATTTCCAGTCAGAAAAAAAAAATCATAATTTCAGAAATTTTAAAACATCCCAGTCACCTCAATCTGAAATCTATTTCATGAAGTGAAAAACTGTCATGCACGTTATCATTTGTGAAGCTCTCTCACAAATAAAAACTCCTTTCTATTGCCATTATTATCCCAGAGCATGTAAGAAATTTTTTGACTATGAATAGAGATGAAAGAAAAAGGAATACAGCTGTAATATCTCTTTAATGCACAAAAAAGACTGTGTATATATCATGGTATTAACATATCCGACACAGGTGATAGAGATGCTATGAAAAGAAGAGGCAGCCTTATGCTTATGAAGGCACAATGCTTATAAAGCTAATTGATCTGTAATACTTATGACCTTCATCTACCTGATACCAAGATACATAGCAGTATCTTGAGCCAAGGGAGAAAAGTCCAACAAACAAAAATAATCTTTAAATAAGTCAAAATTGTACTTGTATTTCTCAAAAAATTGTAGCTGTACATTGACCAGACCCACACTTTTTAAAACTCCTTCCCCCTTTTCTTGTCCACACACAACCCACAAACACCTCAGCTACTCCCTCGTCCTTCTCTCCTACTCTTCCCCAAAATAATTTTGCAAGTTTTCACTCACACATTAGTTCTTCTCCTTCACTGCTTTTCTCCTGATTCTGTCTGTAAACAAAAATTCAGAAGATCTAATACGTCAAGCCAAGACAAAAAAGTGAGGCAAGAGAAGAGAACAAATTAGGCCAAGTCAGAATCTTCTTTGGTGGTTAGATGTGTGTGACTCATTTCCCTCACATGTGGATCTAACAAACTCTCCGAAATACACCTTCAGCACTTAATTTGACATTCTTCACTTTAATTTTATCTGAGACGGTGGAAGTTTACAAAGTTACCAGAATGAAGTTGGTTTTTGCTCACTTTTAGGTTAAGAATTAACATGTAGGACAAACCACTTTTAGAAATAAAGGAAAAGATATCTTCAGTTTAGACAATCAGAAATATTTTGCAACTGAAAAATGTTGGGGAAATATGGTGGTAGATAATGTCTTGCACCTAATCGTTTCTTAATAAATATTTCCCAGTTAATTACATTTTCAGATTATTTTTCTCTCCTAAGCTTTTTTAAAAGATCTGATGCTGTTAAATTTATAAGATTTAATGAATTTGGAATTATTTCCAAGCTCTACTTGCCTTTCCATGGTGCCTGGATATTTAAAAGGAGATTTTTCTGAAACATAAACAACTGCCAATAGAATTTCGAGAGCATCCAGCCAATAGGAAGTAGAAAGACTGTCCACCACATTCCATTAATGGCCAATCAGCAGGAAGCTGATTTTCTGTCAGAACATCATGTTAGTAAACACATTCTATTGTAATCTAATTCTTCAGAGAACTCATCCATACTCTAACATCTACTGCTTGCCCAGATGTGCCTGCCTACCTGTCCCCACGCAGATGCACAGAGTCACTGATGTTCATTTGTCCAAAACTGAGTATCTAGTAGATAAAAGAAAAATTTCTAAGATAAAACGAGTTCTAATAAAAAATTACACACATTCACGAATCCACTTCAATTCCTCAAAAGAACAGATTCAGCGGATGATGACTAATACAACCAATTTATTTTTAATGTAGAAAAGGTGTTGATATCATATGCTGATGAAGTTGTAAGAGCTCTTTCTTCCCTTTCTCATTCTATAACTTCTTATGTGCCCTGTCTTCATATTGGTATATCAATTTGTTCTAATATAAAATCGGATGAAATGTGGATGGGCCAGGTGTGGTGGCTCACATCTGTAATCCCAGCACTTTGGGAGGCTGAGATGGGGGAGGATCACTTGAGTCCAGGAGTTCAAGACCAGCCTGGGCAATATAGTAAGATCCCATCTCTACAAGAATAAAAAGAGAAAAAAGAAAGAGCAAGAAAATGTGAATGTTCATTTTTTCTGTGCGTAGAAGTTGAGTCAGTGCTGCCCCTTGTGGAAGAGACTGGAATGCTTTACCGCTTGCCACTTATTCATTCGACAGCAATGTGCTGAATGACTCTTAGATGCCAGGTTCTGTGTTGGACTCTGAGAGTACATTATAAAGTAATCATGACTTCCAGAATTCATAGCACTAGCAGTCTAATGGTAGCAAGGTCACGTGTTGGCAAACTTTGACCCTTGGGTTAAATCTGACCCACTAACTCTTTTCATAAATAAAATTTTACTGAAACACTCACTGTCAAGCCTATTTGCTTGTAATAGCTGAGTTAAGCAGTTTCAACAAGGAACATATGGCCCACAGGGCCTCAACCATCTACTCTCTGACCCTTACTAAAGAGCTTACCAACTTTTAGCTAGAAGAAGTTTGCCGGCCAGGTTCAGTGGCTCGGCCTGTAATCCAGCACTTTGGGAGGCCGAGGGGGGTGGATTGCCTAAGCCCACCGGTTCAAGACCAGCCCAGGCAACTAGGCAAGAACTCGTCTCTCCAATAAATAAATCAGCCGGGCGTGGTAGCGCTCACCCCTAGTTCCGGCTACTTGGAAGGCTGAGGAGGAAGGATCGCCAGAGCCCTGCAGGTCGACGCTGGGGTGGCCGTGAGTGTGCCACTGCACTCCAGCCTGGACGACGGAGTGAGACTCCAACTCAAAAAGAAAAAAAAAAAAAGAGAAAAAGTCTGCAAACTTTTTTAGTTAGAAAACAAACAATAACTATATAATTGCAAATGATGGTATGCACTATGAAAGAAACAAATTGCAGTAATGGAAGATAATAAGGACTGCTTGGATACAGTGATCTCTCTCAGCAGGTGATGTTTAAACCGGAATTAAATGGTGAGAGGAATTGACCACATGAAATGCAAGACCTCATCTCTACAATAAAAAATAAAAAATCAGACCTCATCTCTACAATCAAAAATTAGCCGGGCGTGGTAATTCCGGCTACTTGGAAGGCTGAGACGGAAGGATCGCCGGAGCCCAGCAGGTCGAGGCTGCGGTGGCCGGGAGCGGCCACTGCACTCAGTCTGGATGACAGAGTGAGACTTCAACCCAAAAAAAAAAAAAAGAAAGAAATTCAAGAGGAAGGAACTGACCAGTCAGGGCGAATAATATTTAAGAAGGAGAGTGGCACTTTTCTCTAAATGGATCACTTTGTATCAAGTTCTGGTTCTGACAGTTACTAGGATATTATTTCAGACATTTCTTTGTGCCTTGGTTTCCTCATCTGTACAATGAACATGGTAATAGTCTACATTTCATTGCACTAAATGAACTAATGTTTACAGTGACAGGGGCAGTGCCTGCTACAGAGTAAGCATTCAATAAATGCTAGTTATTAATAGTGTTATTAATTTTGTTCTTGCTATTGTAATTACTTCCCAAACTTGTGATAAAAAATATCTTCGAACGTTCAAAAAACAAATAGAAAAATATAATGTCTTGAAGTGGACAAGGAAGAGAATGACAAGAGATTGGGTAGGTAAAATAAATATGATTTCTGCTAAATTACACTTTTAGTTTAAAAAAGCATAATGGGCCGGGCTCCGTGGCTCAGCCTGTAATCCCGCGCCTTTGGGAGACTGAGGTGAGTGGATTGCCTGAGCCCGGGGGTTCGAGACCCGCCTGGGCAAGCAAGACCTCCTCTCTACAATAAATCAAAAAATCAGCCGGGCGTGGTAGCGCGCGCCTGTAATTCTGGCTACTCGGAAGGCTGAGGCGGAAGGATCGCCGGAGCCCAGCAGGTCGAGGCTGCGGTGGCCGGAGCAGCCACTGCACTCCAGTCTGGGCGACAGAGTGAGACTCCAACTCAAAAAAAAAAAAAGCATAATGGGACCAACTGTGGTGGTTCACCCCTTCTATCCCAGCACTTTGGAGGGCTGAGGTGGGGGGTTTCTTGAGGCCAGGAATTTGAGACCAGCCTGAACAACATAGTGAGACTCTGCCTCTATTGATGATGATGATGATGATGATGATGATGATTGATGATGATAACAACAAGAATAATAATAACAGAACAAAAAAGCATAATGGGCAATCATTTTTGAAGGTTTTTACACCTAAATGATTGACACTTATGAGTTACACAGAATTCCTGATTGCTTGTGGAGACTGCAATGGGAAAAGACGCATGGAAGTGAGAGAGCCAATTATCAAGTTATTGTAGTAGTCCATGTGACTGTGTGTAATAATGTTGTTCTAGAATGAGAGCTGTGGAGATTGAGAAAACCAGATGAATTCAACTTACTTTTAGGAGGTGGATTTAGTAGAACTTCCCAGTGAATTAACATGGGTGGTAAGGAACAGAAAGAAATTAAGGATGATCTCAGGATTCTAGTTGAGCCATTAGGTGGATTACACTATTATTTAGTGCTATTGTACTGTCAAGTACTTTTAAGATAGGAAAGAAAGTGAATAAGAAGTTATGGGAGTGAAGTCAAGTTTTCAGTTCTGGACATTTTAACTTTGAGTTGTTTGTGAGGCATCTAAATGTAGGTTTTGGTTTTTGGTTTTTGTTTTCTGCCATTATCTAAACTTGAAAATGTATTGTTAGTTTAATTTGTATTTAGAGTAACAGCAAATCTGAAAATTTTCTTTATGTTTATTAGCAATATTTCAAAGATGTGGAGAAGTTAAAGTTTTAGGTGGATATATGAATCTTAGTGGCTGATCACAATGAGTTGATTGCATGCTCATAATATGCATCTAATGTGATATGGCAGGGGCTTTGCTCATTGTGTTCACTCAGAGTATTAGTCAATTCAGACTACTGTAACAAAATATTGTAGATTGAATTGTTTAAATGCAGAAATCTATTTTCTCAAAGTTCTGGAGAGTAGAAGTTTGAGATCAGGGTGCCAGAATGGTTGGGTTTTGGCTTGTAGACAGCTGCCTTCTCACTGTGTCTTCACATGGTGAAGAGAGAAAGTAAACTTTCTTGTGTCTGTTATAACTATATTCATCCTATCAGATCAGGGACCACACACTATAACCCGTGAAATATTATTTTCTTACTTCATATACAGTTATTACCTTCAATACAGGCATATTGAAGGTTAGAGCTTCAATATATTAATTTTATGGGGTCACAATTGAGTCCATAGCACTCAGGGATCAACTAATTAAAGCTCAATTTCAAGTGTGCTTCCACAATCATGGCAGCAGTGGAGAAGAATGTAGCAAATCCCAAATTAGTATATAAAGCTTGTGCCAAGAAATTACACATGCCACTTCTGCTCACATTTCATTGGTCAAAAGACACTATATGGTTATTATTAATTCCATTGCGGATGAGAGAATATAATCCTACCACATTTCTGGAAGACGGAGAAAACATTTTATGAACAGCACTAGCCATATCACATTCTATCTTTCCAGACACCAAATATTTGGTTACTCTTCTTCTTATTCATAAAATCCATTAATTCTACCCCCAAAGGAGGCAATCCTGTAGTCCAATCCATAACTAGCATGAAGTTCAAAATCCAGAATCTAAGATCATGTGGTTTTACATTAGGTCCACAGGTGACTTCTCTTGATCTGGAGATATAAAGAAAGTTTATCTGTCCAAGTGCAGCCAGTATAAAACGACAGAAAGGGGACAGAAACACCTCAATAAGCATTTTCTTTTTATTTATTTGTTTATTTATTTATTTATTATAAAGATGTGGGGTACAATTCAAGGTTAGATATATAAATACTGATCATGCAGTTACCCTTGTTGATGAGGTATGCCCCTCCCTCCCCTAGCAGTTTCCCTCAACTGCCAGTCCCTCCCCCCCAACACACACACAGTTTTCCACTACTGCCAATTGCTTTCTTATAGCATTATAATTGTTCAAGGTCAATACAAAGGATTATCAGAGATTACTATGTACACCTATATGGAAACAAACTTGATAACCTAGATGAAATGGAGGACTTTCTGACACCACACAATAAGCATTTTCATTCAGAGAAGAAATGATAAACACACGGGATATATTAATCCTTGGAAAAAAATCCAAAATCCTGCTAGGTAGACACTTTTGAGAACTCCTTATCCTGGAGAAAAGGGATATTTTTAGATTGGCCCCAGTTCTGATCCATAGTAGTTTTCCTTGTTCTCCGCAGCTCATGACTGCACTCTCTGGGAGATTCTCCTCTTCTTTTGTCCTCAGTTAGATATGAAATAAGCATTGGAGAATGTGTCCCTTAGGGATAGACAGCTTTCTCAGACAGCTTTCTGTCTATAGATGGTGGACTGCTTTTTGTCTGGATTAGTGACTTTTTAACATTAGGCACTTAAGCATTCCTCATCAGTTTGATTCAAGTCGGGTCCAGGTGCCACTAACCACAGCTATAGTTCTTTCCTAGGCATACTTCTTCAATGTGTCATTTGTAATTTCTTCTCTCCCATGCCTCCCTCCCTCTTTCTCTCTCTAATTAATTGCTGGAAACAGAGATCAACTAGGCCTCAGGGGGAAAGTTATACCTTTCATGTCTTTTACTTCAGCAATTTTGGCTTACTGGGACGAATTTTTGCATCCTACAACCTTAATTGTATCTTTGTTCTGAAACACCTCAATCCACTCAAAGGTTTAAACAATGGTTGTCCCAGCCATACCTTTGATTTGATTCTTGCCTTAAGGCTGTTTCGGTCATTTATTGTTCAAAGACTTTTTCATTTTACATTTTTTGGTTGTGGTTGTGAAGAAACTGCATGATCCATACCTCAAAGTTTCTCAATTTCTGGACTCTTTCTATTGCCTCTTATTCGTGCTTTAAAAAAATGTCCAATTCTTTTTAAGCTTATCTGTTTTTTGTAGTACCTTATTAAATGCAGCCAAGAGGAACCAAACAAACTATTAATGTTCTGTTTTCCAACCTCCTTTCCTAAAGTTCTAAGTTCATCAGGCTTATGATCTGCCTTCTAAATTATCATGGGCAAGAGATTTACCAAACATTTTGGCACTCTCCATCCTGCCTCCAGTGACATTTCCTTACCACTCACTTGAGTCCATGTCACATAGTTAGACTGTTTGGGCAGAAAGTCGACTCCAGTAAAAGATAGGTCAGATTATGCCGAAATAATAAATAACCATGAGATCTGAGCAATTTAGTGCAATAAAAATTTATTTGAGGCTCAAAATTTATATGCAACATGGTATTACAGGGTGGCTCTGTTCATGCAATCATTCAGGGCCACAGAACAAATGGAGAACACTTTTCAGTACTTCTCTCTATGATCACTGAAGTGTTGTAAAGATGGTATAGCAAATTATTATCGGCTCTAAAAGGTTCCACCTGAAAATGTTACACAACATTTCTACTGACATTTCATTGGCCAAACAGATCACGTGGCTATCCCATCGTATTACCAGAAAGTTGATAATGGGAAATATTTGTAGACATAACTAATGACCAGCTTGCACCCTTACAGCTTACTCCATTCCAGATAGCCTAACAGACTAGCATTATTATTGATGTACTGGTATGTCCCATGTGGTCAATAAATACTAAATAAATTAGTGAGGTACGATTCAATAAAAGATGGATAATTCAATGTATATAGTAATTACATAGGTATACAAAGTTAATTTCGCCAAATGCATTTACTATTTGCAAGGTTTCCTGCTAGTCACCATACACAAACTGCAGTTTCTGTCCTCAAGTTGCTAAACTACCTAGATGCAGATAAAGATAAATATATGTAAATGAAACAAAGAATATTTACTATAACCACAATTGTTTGAAATAGTAAAAAAAACGAAGTTTTCTAATACATTTAACTTTTAGTAAACTAATTTCCAAACATAAAACCAATGTAATTTATCTATTATTTTTAGAAGAACTTTCTGTTTTGTTTTAGTCAAACTTCCTGCCTTTTGGATGAATGTTCTTTTCAGGGATTCACAACCATTATTCCAAACAGAAATGTTCTTTGCTTCATATAGAAAATGTAGAAGGATAGGATGAATGTGTATTGATTTCCTATAACCTGAACTTGTGCTTTAAAATACCCTTCATTTTTTTATAGTACATAGTAGTAAATTAGTATTTGTAACTTACGAACTTATTTTCTTGTGTAAAAGATAAGATTCATTTTAATTAGGTAATTTTGTTATTTAGCATATCTTTTAAAACATGAATTATTCCTAAACCATGCATAAGATGTATGCATTATAAGTTTTTTGCAATATATAGAATTGTTTTGAGGGCTGTTGGAATGATTGACATGACCAAAATCTCAAAAACTTTAAGAAAGCATTCTTAAATATCCATCGTTTATTTATTTATTTAATTTTTTTTTTTTTTTTTTTTTTTTTATTTTGAGTATCACTCTTTCGCCCAGACTGGAGTGCAGTGGCCGCTCCCGGCCACCACAGCCTCAACCTGCTGGGCTCCCGCGATCCTTCCGCCTCAGCCTTCCAAGTAGCTGGAACTACAGGCACGTGCTACCACGCCCGGCTAATTTTTTGATTTATTGTAGAGATGAGGTCTCGCCAAGTTGCCCAGGCGGGTCTCCAACCCCCGGGTTCAGGCAATCCACTCACCTCAGCCTCCCAAAGCATGGGATTACAGGCTGAGCCACCGAGCCCGGCTCCATCATTGTTTAATTACAATTAAATTTCAATTTAATTTGAGGTCAGGAGCTGTATAATATTCAGGGTTTTTTGCTTTTTTTCTAGTGGTAGATGTAAAAAAATGGAAAATTTTAAAATTTTACATTGTATGTACATTACAGTTAATTTTATTCTTCCAGAGTGGCTAGCATATAGTATTTCACTTAATAGGTATTTAATAAATGTTTGTTAGGTTTAATTCAAAATAAAGTTCAGAAAGATAGAGGAACACTTCATTGGAGAGGGCTAAAAGTAAGAAGTGAGGTATATTCTAAAGACTGTAAGTAAGTATATAATGACTGGCAATCAGAGATCAAGGGGCTCAGGTTATATTTATTCCAACCACTCATCTCATGCTTGAATCCCCTCTACAGAGTCCTCACCTTTTAATACCCTTGCGATGAGAAAGCCCTTCACCTCTAGCCTGTTACTTCCATCTCGTAAATACATTGCTAGCTGACAAAAATTGAAAAAAGCAATGAAAATACTGATTTTTGAAGTACATAGAGAAAGTGACAGAGAAATGGACACAAATCCAAAATTAGAAGTTAATTTTTATGTGCATAAATTTTGTGGTTTATATCACCTATTATTTTTTCTTTTTATAAAAGAGAAATTGGTATACTGGAGAACATAAAAATGCATTATGGAAGCATATTATATGAACTAAGCAATAAAATTTAATTTTTACATTTAGTAACAGTAATCCAATATAGCTAGAGAGTTGTTTCATATATAAAATGAATATGTGATTCCACGGAAAACCAAATCCCTATTTTCTAACAATTAGGTTCTTGTTTTTGTAGCTACTCTAATTAAACCACTAGTCATAAATAGAATGTTCAGTTTAATGTTCTGGAATGAAACATAACCTAATAGAAGAACATTTACAAGATTAAAAAAAAAATTTTCCCTATTAGAGTACTATCAAATGTGGGAAAAAATAAAACCTACACAATCACTAGTCTACATTATATTTATCTTATCCCACTGCATTGACTTGTCTGTGGTGATACTAAGGGAACTATTATATAAGTAAACCTGAGTTGAAGCTGCACCAGATTTACTGAAAACTCTCCCAACCACAGTCTTTCTCATCTAAAGTTAGGACCTCCTGCTAGAAGAGGCAGCAATACTAGGTAAGCGCACTTCTCACCACAGATGAAATCTAAAGTCCCTGCAAAAGAAACCTCAGATGTTGTCCCAATGGGAAACAAAAAGACAAATTTCACAAGATTGAAATGTAAACGGATGCCTCAGCTCAATCATTGAAGAAGAGTTTGCCCGTTTTCTTCCCTTTTAAATCAGGACAGTAAGTAAGCTCATGATTCAGCAGGGCCACTACTGTTGACATGTAGGAATAAATACTAACTTTCCAACGTGCATAAAGTTGCAAAGCCCCAACTCCTTCTTGGTGGATTCTTTTACAGCATTCAGCATCTTGCTTTTGCCATCTACCCTAGACACATGCCTACAACCTTTATAAGGGCGTAGCCTGACGCCTCTCACTAGCTGATGGAAAGGGTGAGAAGCCTGGGGGATGTACAGAAGCAGCACCTACAGACGGGGACAATATTTTCATTCTTTTTCATAAAAGAAAAAGAAGAGGAAGAGAAGGAAGAAGAAAGGGGGGGGGAAGAAGAGAGAAAAGAAGAAGGAGAAGGAGTAGCAGCCGAAAATATATTACATGTCCACCTGGTGCCATGAAATCCACATGTGTTAGTGTATTCAATCTTCAAAACAATCAAGTGAGGCAGGTTTTATTACTTTCTTTCTAATTAAAGAAAAATATGGGTGGTGATGAGAGATCAAAAATCAGAGTCAGGATTTAAAACTGATTCCAATCCCAGGCTTCTTGTTCCAGTGCCTCCAGCTATTAAAGACATAGCTGACGGTCTCTGAGGGAAAGATACAAATTAACCTTCCTAACAAGGAGTAATTGGATAGAAAAATGAAGCTCTATTTACATGGACAAAAAACTGAAATCTAGTAACAACAATTAATAGGCTTTGTGATACCTCATGGTAAACAAATTAACTGATGTTTCCGCATCTCCAAGAATTATTTCATGTTATGAAGACACAGTTTTTTAGAAATGGAATGCTAAACCTTATGTCCTCGATGATGGTTACCATAAATCATTTTCTTCAATCTTTTAGGCTACCCAAATGATATTCCCAGTTTCTTTCATGCTCTTAGTTGGATAATGGTAATGTTGATGAAACAGCTAGGTAATAGAGGAACGGGTGAGAGATCAACATCCAAAGAATGAAAGGACAAGCATTTAATGATATGCTCATCCATTTTTCTAAAACCACTGTCTAAGGCAAACTCTTAGCCTGAGCTTTATATTATTCCTAGCAAATGAAGACACCAATAACCTGCCAAATCCTTACCTGTAAGACTTGTAAAACTCTTGGACATTTTATATTTACATATTATTTAGGGCTGTTTTCTGTGCACTTTCTATTTATTCTTTGAGTCCTAGATCTATAAATATAAGATATTTGGGGACAGGGAGGATTCTCTATCCTGGTTCAGTAAGCTTTTCTCTGTCTATACCCAAACACCCTCAGCCCCAGATAATTACTGTCTACTTTCTATCATCATAGCATAGATTTCCTCTTGCTAGAATATTATATGAATGGATTATGTAGTATACACTATTTTGTGTCTGGTTTCTTTGGCATGGTGTAAGGCTTTTGAGATTCATCCATACTGTAGCATGTATCAGTAGTTTGTTTCTTTTACTCTGTGAATATACCATAAATTGTTTATCCATTTACCATTAATGAACATCTGGCTATTATATTTTTGGTCATTAAGAATAGAGCTGCTATTAATTGTGTACAGATCTTTGTGAGAAATATGTTTCCATTTATCTTGAATAAATTTCTAGAAGTGCAATTGCTGGGGCCTTTAACTTCATTTAACAATCAAATATACCAAGTTATTTACTTTCATAGATGTTCTGTATCATTCTAGATTTATTTTCCTGGTTGTTAGAATTGTTCTGCTAAATGTGTTTTCAGAGAAGTTACTTTACATAGTAGGTCTTCTGAGAACTTATTTACCTGTGACTATATTTATTGTGTCATTACATTTTAATAATTTTAGGGATATGAAATTCTAGATGCAAGTTGTTTTTTTAATATTTTAAAACTATCACTTTATGGTGTCTTGCAATCACTGTTGAGAAGTCAGATGGCAACCTAACTCTTATTTTTCTGCAGGTGGTCTACACTTTCCTTTTAGAAGCGTATAGTATTTTTTATGTGTTGCGTGTTCTTGAATTCTACTATTTAAGTGAATAGTGTGTCTAATTGTAACTTTTTCGTCTCTTTCCTGTTTTACACTCTGTGAAAGCTTTCAATCTATCTTTCATTGTCTTAACATTTCCTTGATATATTCTATCTCTCAATGTCTCCAAGATGTTTTCTCAGAGTTCCTCAGTTATATTCATTCTGGTACTTATTGTATCTTTTTCATTCTTTATTTTACCATTATATTTTTCATCCCCCATTCTTCCTCTTGGCTCTTCCTTACAAATCCTTGTTTCTGTTTTCTTTTACCAACCTTCATTATTATATCTTCTAGGAAATTGACAGTTTTCATTATAAACTTATAATTTATATAATCTCAAGAGTGTATAATAGGCATAGGTAATATCCTAGAAGATATAAAAGCAGCAGCTGTCCTACTCAGGTCTTTTTTTTCCCCCATATGTATTAATTTTCCTGAGGGTATCAGAAACTTGGATTAATAATATCAAATCAAGAGGAGAATCAAAGGTCAGTGTTCTACCATGTGCCAGGCCTGGCAGGTTTGGGAGATGGCACATACTCTATGGTTCTCCACCCATGCCTCATTCTGGATTTCTGCCCTTAACAGACAAAGTTCTGCTTTATATTATACATATATCCTATGTGTATGCCATGGTACCGTCTTTCCTAAATATTTTTCTTTCTCCATCGTAGCCACCCAACCTTAGGTGTGTAAAGAAAGGGATGTGAGGGAGGATAAAATTCTCAGGATCTGACCAATAACCTTGCCTTTGTTATTTGCACTTCACTTTGGCCAAGTCACTGATTCCTCCCCAATGTTACCATTATAGTCCCTGTGACACTGAGTTGGTACTGCTGTCTTTCTGTTTTGCAGAGGTCATGGTACAGGCAAAGCAATCTAGAGGAAAAAAATTGGCAAACCCAAAGCTTTCTCAAGAGAAATTTTTATTCCTCACAAACATATTTGTAATTAGTTTAACTAATATTAACTAATCTCTAAGGAATAAAGCACTCAAAGAGAAACTGACATTAGGACCCCCTGACACACTTCAATTTAGAGGAGCATTGAAGACCATCTCCTGTATGTCGGTCACACACCTTTCCCCTTCTGAAATGCAGCAAACTTGAGGTTAGCTGAAAAACAGAAGTATGTGGGCCATCTCTAGCAGTAGGAGAAAGAGACAAGTTTGCTAAGAAATGCCAAAGATGAGAGATTTTTATTTTCCTTGTTAGAGACAAGGTAGGACTTCCAAAAGAGGCAAAAGAGGGCACTTGGAGAATCTCCAAAAAAAAAATCCAGTGAAGACACAGAGGTAGGTGTATGAAAACAAAGAGCAAGTTCAAGACACTTTTTAAAAGAAAAAAATGAAAATGGCCAACAACAAACACATGAAAAATCGTCAGCATCACCAATCATCAGTGAGAATGGCTCATAACAGCCAGAATGGCTATCATTAAAAAGTCAAAGAACAACAAATGTTGGTGTGGTTGAGGGGAAAAAGAAACACTCATACACTATTGATGGGAATGTAAATTAGTTCAATCTCTATGGAAAACAGCATGGAGACTCTCAAAAAGCTAAAAATAGAATTACCATTTGACCCCCAAATCCCACTACTGGGTATGTACACACAGTAAAATAAATCATTATATTAAAAAGATACCTGCACTATAATGTTTAACACAGCACTCTTCACAATAGCAAAGTCATGAGACCAATTTACGTATCTATCAACAGTTGATTGGATAAAGATATATATGTGTATATATACCATGAAATACCATGCGGTCATTAAAAAAGAACAAAATCATGTCCTTTACAACACGGATGGGGTTGAAGGCCATTATCCTAAGTGAAATAACTCAGAAACAAAACAACAAACACTGTATGCTCTCACTATGTGGATGCCAAACACTGGGTACTCATGGACACAAAGATGAAAATAATAGACAAGGGGATACTGGAAGTTAGGGGGGTAGAAAGAGATAAGAGTTTAAAACTACCTATCAGGTACATGTTCACTATTTGGGGAGTGGAGATGACAGAAGTTCAATCCCCAAAACTACACAACATGCCTATGTTACTAACATGCACTTGTATACCCTGAATCTAAAATTAGAAAAGAAAAGGAAAACAAAGGACAAGTTCAGATCATTTCTGGTGTTTCAATGACTAAGATCTGACACAACTCAGAACCATACTCACAGCAAAATATGCAGGGTCGTGAGCAGGGGACCGAGGGAAAAGGTACTTGCCTGGTACACTCTGTGAGGTTGGTGTAAGAGGTCTTATGAATTTTGTCTGGAAAAATTTGGCACCAGGTCCATGAGGGGCCTTGATGTTACTCTGGAATACCAAGATGAGGGCAGGGTGGAGTTAGGTTAGTTCCTGTGGGTTCACTCAGGTATGTAGCAAGATAACATGACCAAACAGTGATGGCTGTTATTTATTTGTACATAAATCAGTTTCTAGACAATGGTTCTAAATCTTCTTACTAGTTGAAAATTTGGGACAGTCCAGCAATGGGTACTTCCCACTCCACCATCAGGCTTGAGTAGCATCAACTTATTAAAGCATGACTTCTTCAACTCCAGGGAAAAAGTCTGGGTCCTTGATGCCAACATCATCTCTGATATCAGAATTATCTCACCAGTAAAGGAATTGATGGTTATGTTGGAACTGCTTCCCTTACTTTTCACACTGCCACCTTCACGATCCACCTCAGAACTGCAAGGTCTGCAGCATACTTTATTTCTTTCCACATCCCCTAAGCACCCAATCAACCTGACTGGGAGGGGCAGAATCTCTCTCCAACAAAGCACAGCTAACAGTCCATCAGCAATAGGTCAGTGGCAACTCAATCTTGGTGCTGCTAGGCTACTATTGATCTTTAGACAAGAAGTCATTAATTCTAGGTCACAATCCCTTGTACTCTCTATCATACCACAGTAACTTGCAGAATTCAAATAAATGCCACTCCATGGCCAAAGAAAACCTTGGTAAGGAGGACCTGAAATGTTTTGAGAAACACACATTGTGTTGGCCACAGTGGTGTTCCAATTTCACCACTAACCTGCTACGTGGCGATGACCAGGATATTTAACCTCTCTGGGCTTCCATTCCCTCATGAATAAAAAAAAGACTTCCTTTCAATTCTAGCACTGTGTGATTTAATCCCTCTATTTAAAACATCATTTTAAAGGAAATTTTGTAGCCATGCCATAATCCTTACTGCTTTCATCTTCCACATCTCTAAGCTTTGCTCTCGTCTTTCCTATATTTATCCTATTCTTTAATTTCCACATACTTCACAACCTTCCAACCTACTTGTCAGCAAAACAAGCGTAAGAGTTTGCCTTGTCCATAGATGGTATGAACTGTGGACACTTCAATCAGGTCCTCTACTTCAAAATCTTCCCTTTTAGCACGCACACACACACACACACACACACACCAAAGACATTAAAATCCCACCTTCCGAAAGGCATCTCTTTGTTTTACATGCCTGGATTAGAAAGAGAAAAAGGTAAAAGTAAGAAGAGGCCCTGAGCTGCAAGTTTTAACATTAATTATAGGTCCTTTATGCTCTCAATCAGAAATTTCTAAATGATAAATATCCTGTTTAAAAAATACTTTGCAAATAGCAGTTTTTCCATTTACTAGATATTTCTACATTTCTGACCAGAAGCTGGTAATGTGTATTTATAGTGTCTGAGGCATGACGGACAATGTGGAAAAAGGCCCGCAGAGGTACGGGAACATGATGTCATGGAGGAACTGACATTTCAGTATAGCCTGAGCACAGAGTAGAAGGTAGAAGTGGTGAGATGTGACTTTAAAGGTATAAGAAGAGGCTAGATTATGATAGACCTTAAAACCATGTGGGAGAGCTCTGGGCAATATAAAACCAACCACTAGGGGACTGCAGGTATGTATGAGAACATCATGATGATCTTGGAGTTTGGGGAAGATCATTGTGTTTTAAGTACGGAGCCTGGTTTGGAGAGGGGAAGAACTGTGGTTAGAAAACCTATTAAGAGGTATTAGAAGTAGGTCACACAAGTGGTAATGGCAAAACGAACCAAGTATTAATAATGGAATGGATAGAAGTGATCCAGTATGAGAGAAATGACCGGGAAAAATGAACGGAAAGGATTTTCTTATTATAGTTTGTGTAGGAAAAGAGAGAGAAATCAAGAAATTCACCCAGTTTTCTGGCTTGGGGAGCTGGATTAAATAATGGTGTCATTTATTAAGTTAAGAGACACAAAGGAAGGAAGAGTATAGATGAAAAGGCAAATTAAATGAAAATTAATTTGGGGGTATTTTTTAGTTTAAGATGCCTTTGTAGAGAACTACAAGGTCTTTGACAAAGCTTGCACTGGCCTAGCCAACAGCATTCTCTGTAATGATCTTTCTTTCTGACCTGAACATAAACATAGTTACTGGTCCCAGAGCTAAACACCCCAATGACTGTCACGAGAAACCTGGGCTGCGAAGAATATTGACTACTAATAGGATCCCCACGTGGTATAAATCCAGGAGACATCATTCATAGTATAGTAATGTTGCACAGTGTAGTCTTCTGTCTTAAAAGTTAAATTATTTTTAACAGACTCTCCAACCAGTGGACCTCTGGGACCATGAGACAGAATCCCTGCAGTGGTTCCCTG
>CAUYQG010017299.1:0-13916 GCA_963574415.1 Tarsius wallacei
AGCGCGCGCCTGTATTTCCAGCTACTTGGAAGGCTGAGGCGGAAGGATCGCCAGAGCCCAGCAGGTCGAGGCTGCGATGGCCGGGAGCGGCCACTGCACTCCAGTCTGGGCGACAGAGTGAGACTCCAACTCAAAAAAAAAAAAAATCAACTGACTTCCCCAAGGTCGTATAACTACAGATGGCAAGATCTGGAATTTGAGGCCAGTTAATCTGGCTCCAGAACTCATTCACTTACCCACTGCACTGTTACCTGATCCAACCTGGTGGCAGACAGGGGTCTTAGGTTCTGGAGAGGATGGTGACTGGGGACAGCTTCCCCCTCCTACTCTTTCATCTGCAGGTCCCCACCGTGGCCTGGTTTCCTCTGGTACTGCCAGGATTGACTCTTTTCACTCTCCCCAGCTTAATAAAGTGAAAATTAATATTTAATTATTCTCCTAAATGGAAATCGATGGACGGGTTGGCCAGCCCCAGCAATGTCCGTGCCATCGATCTTTCCTGGGCCTGCCAGGGGCAGCAGCAACTTTAGTCACCTGGCCTCGGGCCTGCCAGTATGGGGGGAGAAGGGTGTCCAGTTCTCTGCAGGCACTGGGTCCTGGGCACAGCTGCCACCTGCTGGAGAAGCAGAGACAAGACTTCAATCTGAGCTGCTGGAGTCAGGCAGGACTGTCACCGTGGAACCAGGAGAGGCTGGGTGAAGCCCCAGAGGGAAAGCCTGGACCCCCTGGGGGAAATTCCATGGGACCCTATAGGCCGCACTTCCTCCTGGCTCCTCTCCACTTGCCCCTGCCAATTTCTGTTCCCTGTGAAAGCACATCTGTCCTCCCACTTCCCCCCATCTCCTGCAGCTTCTTCCCCATGAAGTTGGACCCCCTTCTTCCTCTTCTTCTTCTTTTTTTGAGTCAGAGTCTCACTCTGTCACCCAGGCTGGAGTGCAGTGGCATGCTCACAGCCGCTGCAGCCTCCACCTGCTGGGCTCAGGAAATCCTTCCACTTCAGCCTTCCAAGTAGCTGGAATGACAGGTGGGCGCCACCATGCTCAGCTAACTTTTTTGATTTATTATAGAGATGAAGTCTCGGCATGTTGCCCAGGCTGGTCTCAAACCTTTGGGCTCAGGTAGTCCTCTCTCCTTAGCTTCCCAAAGTTCTGGGATTACAGGCGTGAGCCACCATGCCCAGCCATTGGATCCCCTTCTTTTAGCCTCACTTTAGGCTTCAGAATCCATCCAAGGAGGGTGAAGCCCCACCTCAGCCCTACCACCTGGGATTCTGAGGGCGCTCCCTCATTTGTCTATCTCCCTGCTCACGACCTCCCTTCCTTTAGGAAGCCATCCCTTCAAACACTGTGCAGGAGGCAGACACAAATAAGTAGGGAAGGGGTTTGGTTTCGCAGGTCATGCCCTACACAGAGCAGCTCAGATAGAGAGGGCAAACAGGACAGGAATCCAGCCAGGTTCTATGGGCCATCATCTCAGGGCTCTGTCAGCCCAGAGGAGGGGGCATGTTCTTTCTTGTTCATCCTGGGGTTGGAAGTGCCTTTGTGTAACTCACACAGAGGCACTTTGTATGCTAGGAACGGCTCCAGGAACAAGTCTGAGTCTTGGCCCTCAAGGAGCTTCCAGTCCAGAACTGGGTCTCATTAATAGTGTCTCACTGGGACTTGCATCTGGGTGCATAAAAGATGTGTCAGGCGTGGGGAGGGAGGTGATGCTTTGCAGAGGAGATGCGCTCTGAGCTGGAACATGATCATACTCCAGCATATCTGAGGATCTAGAAGGCTGAAAGACATTTTGGGATAAGGTGGAAACTGGCAGGGAAACTGTCCAGCGAAGCCAGCTGTGGCGCCACCTGATGAAGGGAGTTGTGGATTCCTGGTAGCAGGGGAGGCAAGATTCATAGCTTTCGCTGCCAGTCTTAGGGTCCAGGTTTTATCTGGAGGCTGGCAGTGGGGATGGGGGAGAGGGATGCGGGGAGACGTGGGTGGATTTTAAACAAGGAAGCATGAAGGACTGGTTTTTGTTTTGTTTTGTTTTGTTTTTGAAGTGGGAGTCTCACTCTGTTGCCTAGGCTGGAGTGCAGTGGCATGCTCATGGCCACCACAGCCTTGATCTGCTGGGTTCAGGCAATCCTTCTCCCTCAGCCTTCCAAGTAGCCACCATCCCCGGCTAATTTTTTTATTTATTGTAGAGACAAGATCTCGCCAAGTTGCCCAGGCTGGTCTTGAACCCCTGGGCTCAGGCAATCCTCTTGCCTCTGCCTCCCAAAGTGCTGGTATTACAGGCGTGAAGCACTGCGCCTGGCCAAGGGACTGACTTTGAAATATCACTATGGTTGTGGTATGACTGAGTTGGAGAGGAAGCGACACTGCAGGTGGGTAACCCTTGAGGACACAGTTGCTTGAATGCAAGTGGATGGTGATGCTGACCTAGGGCTGGGGACAGTGCAGGAAAGGGGTGAGGTGGCGAACTCTGAGCTGCCTGGGATGTCCATATCGATTCCAGAAGCACCAGGACTGGACAGTGGATTGAACTAGAGGAGGGGATTGGGAAGAACAAAGTTCTCAGATGATGAAGTTTGGTTTTCTCCATCCCACTCTTGCCTGCACCTCCTGACCAGGCTCCCAGACTCGCCAGTGGTCCTTTCTTCGAGGAGGTTCTGATCCACACTCTTCCCATGGAGTGGGGAATGTGAGGGTGTGGGCGTGCAGTGGAGGGACTCATTGGCATCAGGACAGAAGAGTCTGAAGAAGACAGTGCTGAGCCCAAAGGCAAGGATTTTAGACAGGTCCAGCAGAAAGTTAAGGTGGGGACTCAGAAGGACCAGGACCCCATGCGTGTGTGTCTGCGCTGCCTCTGACCTTCCCCACTTCATTGCCTGGAACAGGCCATTCTCTCTGACATCGTTCCCTTGATTTTCCCTCCAGGGCTGGGCCCTGAAGCAGACATAGGCCTGACTCCACCTGAGAAACTCTCAAGGGAACAGGAGACGGGCAAGAGCTCACCTGAAGTCCCATGACAAGTTCTTGGCTCAGGAGGCAATATCCTCTTTTCCTCATGGGGAATCCTGATTGCCTCACCTGCTCCCATGTCCCTCCTCTGCTATGGCAGGAACGAGGCATGGGAGGGCTATCCAGGAAGCTCACATGGGCAGCTCTCTTTCTCCTCCAGCCACACATGATGTACCTAAGTCCCAGGTGTCCTCCATAACCATTGCCCTGTGGGGACTGAAGGCTCAGAGTCCAGGGGAGCATTGCTCTCCCCAACTCTGTCCTTATCTTCTTGGGCTCCTTCTCTGGGGACTTCCTTATACCTCCAAACTCCCAAGCTCCTATCCTCCCCAAATCCCAAGCCATGAGCCTGGAAGTCAGCCAACATCCCTGCCTCTCCTTGGTCCCCACATACAGCGAAACCATAGCCCAGTCAATTCTTCCTACACATGTCTTGATTCTGTTCATTTCCTTCTATCCAGGTCACCCTCACCTCTTCCCTGTGTCAATGATCTTCCTGCCCCATCACTCCCTTTCCAGTCTTTTCTCTGCATAGTGACAGCTTACAGGATCCTTCCTAAGACAAAATTGACTAGACCACTCCCCTATTTGAAATCCTTCCCTGGGATCCTCATCGCCTTCAAAATACAACAAAGTTGACTGGGTGCAGTGGTTTATACCTGTAATCTCAGCACTTTGGGAAGTGGAGGCAAGAGGATTGCCTGAATTCAGTAGTTTGAGATCAACCTGGGCAACTTGGCAAGACCTCATCTCTACAATAAATCAAAAAACTAGCCGAGTGTGGCGGTACATGCCTGTAGTTCCTGCTACTTGGAAGACTGAGGCAGAAGGATTGCCTGAGTCCAGCAGGTCGAGATTGTGGTGCCATGAGTGTGCCACTGCACTCCAGCCTAAGCAGCAGAGAGAAACTCCAACTCAAAAAAAAAAAAAAGAAGAAGAAAAACACAACAAAGTCAAAATTCCTTGATGTGGTTTTCACAGCCTGCCCTGGCCTTGCCCCTGCCTACCTTTCAGTTTCATCTCCTTCCATTAAAAAGAAACAAGCTTATATCTAGTGCACCTAGCCATTATCATTGTCACCACAACCTGAAACATAGGCTCATGATTCCTCCCTTTACAAATCTAAATACTCAGAGACCTTAGACAAGTGGCCAGGGATAGAGCCAGGACTTAAATCCACATCTATATGGCTTGCTTGAAAGCAGTTTGTTCTACTCTGGCACCCCCCCTACCAGGTGCTCCCCAGAGCCCTTTGTCCTTCCATCCTGCAGCTCTCTGTCCATCCTACAGACATCTGAATTGCCCAACCACCAGCTCAACCTCTCCCGTTGTCTCCACATGACCAGTGCCCCCAGTCCTGCAAGACCCAGGTCAAAGGCTGCATCCTTTATGAAGCTTCCCCTGAGTCAACCTCTCCAGCCTTTCCACAGCTCATGACCTTGCACTCCCCCAAGGCTCTGGTCCCTCCATGCCTCATTATTTGTGTTCATGCCTTAAGAATGGAGTTGAACAGCACAATGCAAAAATCATGGTCTTCCGCGTCGTACAGACTGGGGGCAAATCCCAGCCCAACTGCTCACCCATCCTGTGATCTCATCTCCTTCAGCCTCAGCTTTCTCATTTGTAATATGGGGCCAAGGGCATTCCCTTGCAGGGTGGTTGGAAGGATTTAGAAACAACATATATAAAGTGCTCCCAGGAAAGCCTGGCACAGAGCAGGCTCTCAGGAAATGGTGGCATCATCTTCCCCTCTGTGAACCTATGAAGAGAGGGTCCCCACCTAGGTCATCACTGTCTCCCCTGAAAGGCCCAGCCTGAGGCTCGTCACAGAGTTCAGGAAATGCCAACAGCAGTTCTGAGTGGTGGAAGACCCAGGGCAGGCTCATGGGGGCCGTGTGCATGCCACCTGATACCACTCTCCATTGAAGGGTATTGGCTTGGAGGGGAGAGGGAAGGGGCACTCCCAGAGCACCAGTGAGCTCCATCTCCCAGGAAACCTGCCTGGGAGGTAGCTGCCATGGCGACTGCTGCTGTCACATGGGCTCATCACTCTAGGCGCCAGAGAGAAATTCTCAGGATCTATTTAAGAACTAATAAAATAATGATGGTCTTGCTCCCCCTCACCCCAAACTTCTACTCCTCTTTCTGTCTTCCCTACCAGGCTTCTCCCTGCCTCTCCTGCACCTGCGCCCTGACCCTCCTATCCCCTTACTTTCTTCCCATCAGTAATTCTCTGTCCTTGCCCCTTCTAGGTCTGTTTCTTTCTCTCGCACCATTTCTATCTTCCTGTGTTTCTCCATCTCTCCCTGTGTCTCTGCTCTCTATGGCTGTCTCTTGGTCTTTCCTTCACAATCGCAGGTGGCCATGCCCAGGGACGGGTCCTGTCCTCCTGTTCCCTGGTCCAGGCCAGTCCAGGCCTATCCAGCTCGCCCTGATCTGCTTGGATTGATCTGTCATCCCCTCTAGACTGCAACCTGAGTCCTGTCGGTGTCTCGGCCCCCACCCACAGCCTGGTACACTGTGGGTGCTCCACCACCAGCGGGTGGGTGTGTCAGAGCCCTGGGTGGGAGGGGGACTGCACTGGCTTAGGCTCGGCCTGTTTTCCTTTCCCTTTTTTATTTTTTAAAGTAAGTCCTCCCTACCCCTCCCATCCCCAAATTTGATCCAAAGGAAATTGCTCAACTGTGACTGCCAGGGCGTTGCCATAGTTACTGGGTAGCACTTGTGGCTATGGTAACAGGAAGCTGCCTGTTGTCTCGGCAACGAGCACATTGGTAAGGGATGGAGTGGCCCCTGATTGGTGCAGAAACAGTGCGTTTCCTGAGGGGAGGGGGTCAGATCATCACCTTCTCAGGCCAGATGGGCACCAGCACCCCTTCCTCCATGAACGGGAAGGCCGCTGTTCCTTCCTCCCGGCACTCAGCTGCCTGCCCCCCAACATACTTCCTCACACGCACCCAGCTCTTGGCAGTTTACAAAGACCTTTCTCGTCCCCATTACCTCATGTGATCCCCACAACACCCATGAGAGGAAGGTGAGATGGGGATTCAACCATGAATTCACTCAGGGTGGTTGGGGGCTGGGAGGGGGTATATATTGAAATCACCTAGGGGCTTTTTCAGATGATACAGTGCCCCAAGGTAAGCATCTAATATGGCTCCTAAGTGATTCTCATCCACCCCGATCAGGGAACCCCTGAATTAAAAGGTGAAGTTGGTTGGAGGGGGGATGGGATGGAGGGGGAAGCCAAACTGTTCTCCAGGTTTATTGCTCGGGGGACCGGGAGGATCAGGCGCAGGCAAACAGAGGAGCTCTGGTTTGGACGTGTTGAGCAAAGGGGCCCGTGAGACTTTCCAGTGGGGATGTCCAGCAAGCAGCTGGGAACATGGGTCTGAAAGCTCAGAAGAGGCTGTGGGCTGGGGATACAGAGCTCTGAGTCATTCCCGTGGGGACGGTAGCTGAGGCTGAGGGTGTGGGTGAGACTAGCCAGGCAGAACTAGTCAGGCAGAACAGGAAGAGTGAGGCAGACAAGGGCCGAGGATAGGCCCCATGGAAAACTCCAGCAGCCTTGGGGGCAGGGGAGCCCAGGAGGGGCCGGAGGGAGTGAGTGTGGAGATTACAGTGACACAGAATCTTCGGGGATGTCTCCCCATTTGAGAGAGGGTGGCTTGCTTAAAGTCATACAACCATCAAATGACAGGGTTGAGGGTAGATAGTACTAAGTCTGATTCTCAGATTGTTTCCTCTGAATGACAGACATAAAGCATTCCGTCCTTGGTTTTAGACATAAAACACAGGTCTGCAGTGTCAATGCCACCCTCACACCCAGTGCCTCTCACTCAAAACCTTTAAGTAAGTCCAGAAGCCAGAGGGATGGGCCTCACCTTGTCCCTGCCCAGGGCCCGAGGCGGGAGAACCTGGTAGTCGTTGCATTCCACCCTGTGCTTGTCACTGAGCTCCTATCATCCATCCCTTCTGGTTTCAGCACCTTCTAAATTCTTGGGTTCAAGGAAGGGATCTTGGGAAAGTTTATAATCCCAGTGTGGGCATGGTGGAGTGCAGAGTTGAGAGGGGCTAGGACTCAGATCCTGAGGAGTCTGGGAGTGGAGAAGCCAGGGCTCCAAGACCTGGCAGTTATGCTGAATGGGTATGTGTTGGTCCTGTGTCTTTCAGATGAATCGTCCGATCCAAGTGAAACCCGCTGCCAGTGAGGGCCGAGGAGGTAATGTCTCTGTCTGACCAACCTCAGCGTGTTGCCCATGTAGGGGATGGTGGGCCCACATGGGGAGCCAGTCCTACCTGTGGCATATTGCTGGAGCCACCCTGGACCAAGGGGACAGGTGGGGGTCAGAGTTGTTCAGCCCCAGAAAAAGCTCAGCCATCCCTGCTTAGACCAAGGAGGGATGGGGCTTTGGGTTGCTCAGACCCAGAAGAGGCAAGAAGAGCTGAGGCAGATGCTGGCACCAGTGGAAGGGAGCTCTTGCCACCTCACCCTGAAGAGGTCATTTGTGTTTTTGCCAAGTAGCACTTCCAAGGTTTTTTTTTTTTTTTTTAAGAATCAGGCCAGGAGCTGGGCGCAGTGGCTCATGCCTATAATCCCCAGCACTTTGGGAGGCGGAGGTGAGAGGATTGCCTGAGTTCAGGGGTTCGAGACCAGCCCAGGCAACTTGGTGAGAATTCGTCGCTACAATAAATCAAAAGTTAGCTGGGTGTGGTGGTGCACACCTGGTGGTGCACACCTGTAGTCCCACCTACTCAGGAGGCTGAAACAGAAGGATTGCCTGAGCCCAGCAGGTGGAGGCTGTGGTGGCCGTGAGCGTGCCACTGCACTCCAGCCTGGGCAACAGAGTGAGACTCCCACTCAAAAAAAAAAAAGAATCAGGCTGGTGTTATGCTCTTTCCAGATTCTCATTCCAGAGAAGACTGTCCACTCTGCCTGAGGCTATACTTTCAGTAATTGCCTGGTCACTCTTGGTAAAACATGAGGCTGGTACTACAGACTTGATAAGCCATAGTAAGTCCTCTTGACTGACGACCAGTTATTTAGCAGCACCATTTTGTGGTAGAGAAAAGCCAATGCTTCTTAAGAACAGGACGAACCGGTGCGTTGGCTCACACCTCTAATCCCAGCATTTTGGGAGGTGGAGGCGAGAGGATTGCCTGAGCCCAGGGGCTTGAGACCAGCCTGGGCAACTTGGGGAGACCTTGTCTCTACAACAAAATTAAAAAATTAGCTGGGCATGGTGGCATGCACCTGTAGTTCCAGCTACTTAGAGAGCTGAGGAGGAAGGATCGTCTGAGCCCAGCAGGTCGAGGCTGCAGTGGCCGCTCCCGGCCACTGCGCTCCAGTCTGGGCAACGGAGTAAGACTCCAACTCAAAAAAAAAAAAACAAAAACGGAGTTTATTCCAGGGTTTCTATCAATTCCAATGGTTTTATGTCTCTTTTTTTGCCAGTACCACCTGGCCTCGTGAAGCTCAGAGGCCATGAAGGGCCGCAACGCAGTGTGATCCCTGCTTTTCAAGAAGTCCATAGGAAATTGTGGGGACACAAACAAGGGACACCTAACCCAGCATGGGTTGCTAGAGGGAGTCATATTTAAGCTGAGATCTCACGAATGAACAGGAAGTAACCAGATAGAGAACAGAGGAGAGAGGAAGTAATAGTCTCAGGCAAAGGAAATAATATCATGTTCGCAGGTCTGGGAGCTCAGAAGAGCATGGTGCATCTGGGAGTCAGTGTTCAGGAATGAGTTCTGGGGTTGCAGGAGTGAGCCACCACATCCAGTCCACACAGAAGTGGTTAGTGTTTTTGTTGTTGTTGTTGTTGTTTGTTTGTTTGTTTGTTTGTTTGAGTTGGAGTCTCACTCTGTCCCCCAAATTGGAGTGCAGTGGCACGCTTATGGCCATCGCAGCCTCGACCTGCTGGGCTCAGGCGATCCTTCCTCCTTAGCCTTCCAAGTAGCTGGAACTACAGGCACATACCACCATGCCCAACTCATTTTTTAATTTATTGTAGAGACAAGGTCTCATTAAGTTGCCCAGGTGGTCTCAAACGCCTGGGCTCAGGCAATCCTCTTGCCTCTGTCTCCCAAAATGCTGGAATTATAGGCGTGAGCCACTGAGCCCAACTTGTGTGTATGTGTGTGTTTTTTAATTGCCCTCTAATGGATCCTCCTTACAATGTTTAATTTTGCTATATTAATAGTCCCATTTATTTATTTTTACTTATATTACCTGTGCTTTTGGTGTCATAACCAAGAAATCATGCCAAATCCAGTCGTGAGGTTTTCCTCTGATTTTTTTCCTAAGCATTCTATAGCTTTGACTCCCACATTTAAGACTCCGATTCATTTTCCATTCGTTTTTTTGTACATGGTATAAGTTAGGGGTCTAACTTCATTTTTTTGCATGTAGATATACAGTTTTCCCCACCCCACTTTTTGAAGAGACTGTCGTTTCTCCATTGCCATCCTTGTTGAAAATCATTTGACAATATATGTGAGAGTTTATTTCCAGGGTTTCTATCTATTCCATTGGTTTATATGTCTCTTTTTTTTGCCAGTACCACAGTTTTGATTACTGCAGCTTTGCAATAAGTCTTGAAATCAGGAAGTTGTTATTTTTTCAAGATTCTTGACTATTCAGGGTTCCTTGAGATTCCACATGAATTTTAGGATGGATTTTTCTATTTCTGCTGAAAAATGCCAATAAGACTTTGATAGAGATTACATTAAATCTGTAGGTCACTTTGAGTAGCATTGACATCTTAACAATATAAATCTTCCAACCCATAAGCACAGGATGTCTTTCCATTTATTTGTGTCACCTTCATTTCTTTCAGCCACATTTTGTAGTTTTCAGTGAACGAGTCTTTCGTCTCCTGGGTTAAGTTTATTCCTAAGTATTTTATTCTTCTTCATGCTTCTAGACTTGCTTACTTAATTTTCATCTCAGATTGTTCATTGCTAATATATAGAAATGCAGCTGATTTTTATCTTGCAGTTTTGCTGAATTTACATACTAGTTCTAATGGTTTTTTGTGTGTGTGGAATTAGAAGGCCCTCTTGATGCCTGTCAGTTCTGGCCAGGCCTGGGTATTTCCTTCACTCACTTTCCCAGCCCTCCTTGGCTTTATATGCTGCAGTAGTGACTAAGAAAACCAGGCAAAACATATTTTGCTACAACTACTGCCACCAGCAGGACTTTCTGGGTGGGTATTTTGCCTGAAAGGTGGACCTGTATTTTTAGGATGTGTTTGATGCTTAGCACCCTAAGGCTAGGGCCTTTTCCTACACCATCCCTACAATCATGCCATCCCACTAACATGGAGGTGAGTGGGCGTGAGTGGCCTTGAAACCAGAAGCTTAGATACCTCATTCATTTCTTTGGACCAGTTTTTCTTTTTTTGAGTTGAAGTCTCACTCTGACACCCAAGTTGGAGTGCAGAGGCACACTCATGGCCACTGCATCCTCAACCTGTTGGACTCAGGTGATTCTTCTGTCTCAGCCTTCCAAGTAGCTGGAACTACAGGCGTGCACCACCACACCCAGCTAATTTTTGGGTTTATTGTAGAGATGAGGTCTCGCCAAGTTGCCGAGGCTGGTCTTAAACCCTCAGGCAATCTTCTCACCTTGGCCTCCCAAAGTGCTGGGATTATAGGTGTGAGCCACTGGGCCTGGCCCAGTTTTTTCTGAACAGCATCCTGGTGCCCCTCCTGAAGAAGATTCTGCTAGGATTACTGGGCTCTCAACCCCATCATTTGCTGCATTAGAGCCCAACCTGTATGAGCAGCTGTACAAGGCAGCTTTATCGCGATGGGCCTTTGGGAGCCTAAGCCACTTGTTTTGGGTTCAAAAAAACATTGGTAGAAGAACAAGGAAGACACAGGTTGCCAACAGGAGTTGCAGTCAACTGTGTGGCTTCCCATGTCTCCACCCTACACTGATGCTGCCTTCCAGTTCCTTCCACTCCAGGAAGGCTGAACCTCCATGTTTGATATTTCCATCTTTCTAGAGACTTACCCACCAACCATAGGATGCTTTTATCCAGATGTTTCTGACCTACCTCTGGTACCATCCTCTTTTCACCAAGTTAGCAGAGTTTGACCCAGAGGAAATTAAAGTATCTGGGCTATATTCCATTACATCTTTCTCTGGGGGACACTGATCAGCTGTCAGAATCTTCAGGGCAATGGATTTGGGGACTACTTTCTGGAGTCCCGCCTGTACTTCTCTTTGACCAGGTCTCTTAAGAGGCTCATGGTCACTACCTGAGGCTCACAGTCACTATGACCCAGCTCATCTTGGTGTCAAACACCATCAAGTTTCTTGAAAAGTGGCAAAGAGGAGATCAGGATTCAAGGTGATTCTTGGGAACGGCAGCATAGAGCTCAGCCCATAGTGGGTACTCATTTCAATTTCAGATCCTGTATACCTCAGTAGTCCAGAACCATAAAGTCAGTACCCTGCTGTGGAAATGGACATTCTTAACTGGAGAGATTCTCATTGAAAAGTTATATCAGGCCAGGCTCAGTGGCTCAGCCTGTAACCCCAGCACTTTGAGAGGCCGAGGTGAGTGGATTGACTGAGCCCGCAGGTTCGAGACCCACCTGGGCAACTTGGCGAGACCTCATCTCTACAATAAATCAAAAATTAGCTGGGTGTGGCAGCGCACACCTGTAGTTCCAGCTCAGCCTCCAGGAAGACTGAGGCGGAAGGATCGCTGGAGCCTAGCAGGTCGAGACTGAGGTGGCCGGGAGCGGCCACTGCACTCCAGTCTAGGTGACAGAGTGAGACTCCAACTCAAAAAAAAAAAAAAAAAGAAAAGAAAAGTTATATCAGAGAATTTTATGGGCCATGACACACGCTTGAACTGACCACCATCAGCAGAAAGTCCAGGAGCCAGACAAGAAAGAGGAAGAGCATCTGATGTTGATGACTTTGCCTTCAGGAGGAAGAGCAGATGAGGGATCAGATCACCACTGTCCGGACAAACCTCTTTCCTGTCTCAGGGATTCCATCTCAGTCTGTGATATCTCTCTTCCTATATAAGGCTACCTGGTTGCTGGCCCACGTGTGTGGCATGACATCTTGTCTGGGTGCCATCACCACCTTGCAGACCCTACTCAATGACAAAACTGCACCATGAGGGTTACCCATGGGCTTCCCTACTAGAAGGACAGGCTTCCCCTACTAGATAAGTTTTCTAGGAACCAATAGGCATCGGTGTACTAGCTAGCATTGTGAGAAGCTGCATTTGGCCTCAGTGAATTTTTTTTGGAGGGTCTTTCAGCACGTTTGCCCATTTCATGATGGGTGATTTACGAGCACACCCACCCACATCACGCTGAGTGCTCAGCAGTTTTTGACAAAAAGCAGCAAGGTCCCCATGCCCTACCCTTCCTATTCACCCAATCTTGCCCCCAGTGACTTTTTTGTTTTGTTTTCCCTGATGAAAAAAATCCTCAAAGGGGAACGTTTTGCCAGTGTGGAAGAGGTGGAACAAAAATTGGCAGAAACACTAAAAGACATCAAAATGGACAAGTTAAAAACTGTTTTGAGCAGCGGAAAAAGCATATTGATAGGTGGATTGCATCAAAGAGTATTCTGAAGGTGACTGAAGTTTAAAAATGTAACAATAAATACACAATTTTTTATAAATAAATTCTGATTTTGGGGGGTCTTCCCCCCTTTGTATAAATTAAGGCATTGGGAAGCCCCCTTGGGACTGGGGAGTCTTGAGGGTCTTCTCCAGCCTTCCCCAGGCCTTCTGCAGCCACATGGGCATACCTCAGTGTCACAGCTCAGAAAGATAACACAGTCTTCAGGGGTCTGAGTCTCAGACCAAATGGGGTCCAGCCTCCAATGTCAAGGCAAAACCGTCAACATCAGATTGGACAAGAGATTCCTGAAAGCCCTTTCCTGTCTTCTCAGGTTCCTGAACAGGATGATCTCAGATCCCCCTTCATTCACGATCTGGAACTCTGTTCTGTGTTCTCAGTCAGTAGTTTCAAAGGGTTTTCCTTGGAGCCCCCCCAGGGAGTATTAGGTGAGGCTCAAGGAGGAGGAACTCCAGGTGCCCCCCTCCAACCTTTGTCTTCAATCAGTGCAGTGTGCTTTTCTCTTACATTTTAAACTTCATCCTAATATTTTTGTTAGAACAATGTATCCTACTGAGTTTTTTTTAAAAGACTGGGAAACCAGCAATCTGCTCTAAGGGCACTGTTCTGTGACTAACAAACCCAGAAGCAAAGCATATCTCTCCCAGATGGTACTCTCACTGCAGAAGGTTGGCAATGAGACCGTTGCACCTTCTCTAGAATTCCTGCCACAAGTACATTCTCCCTCCCCTTCCCAGGATTGCTGGGCAGTTCCTCTCTGGACAGAGGGTAGGATTCTGCTAAAACTCATTCTGCCTGTCATGGAAGAACTGTGGTCCCTGCTTCCCACACAGACACGGCACCAACAGACAGACACCTCAGGACCCCCAGGGCAGCCTAGGCTGACCCCCAAGCAGCCAGGTGAAATGTGGACATGCACACAGCCTTGTCAGAGATCCCTCGGCTGCTGACTTTAGCCTGTTCTTCTTTCACTGCCATCCAGGCTCTGGCCTATGATCCCCACCAGCCTTGCCCCCCTGCACTCAGAATCTAAGGACTCCCAACTGCCTAGCTAAGCCAGTCAAGCAGTGGAGGAATTTGGAATGTGTTTTCCTGAGCTTCACTCTGTCGCCCAGGCTGTAGTGCAGTGGCACACTTATGGCCATTGCAGCCTTGATCTGCTGGGCTCAGGTGATCCTTCTGCCTCAGCCTTCCAAGTAGCTGGAACCACAGGCATGTGCCACCACATCCAGCTAATTTTTTGACTTACTGTAGAAACGAGGTCTTGTCATGTTGCTCAGGCTGGTC
>CAUYQG010017300.1:0-27616 GCA_963574415.1 Tarsius wallacei
GGAAGCAATTAATGGCAGTAAATACCTGTCTGGGGATGGGGGGACATTTCTTACAAACAAGGGTGCCTGAATGAGACATATTTGTGTACCTAACCCTTAAATGTACCCCTTAATATCACAATAAAAAAAAAATAAAAAAAAAATAAAAAATAAAAAAACTCAGTATTTTTTAGTGCAGTGAGCTAACTCCATCTTAGCCAACATTAGTGTTTATGCCACTCATTTATATTCAAATCCTTTAAATTACTTTACTATGAAGTGTCCAGTAGATGTCAATAATTGTACAAAATATTTTTAATATTAACACATTTTATTACAAAATGCTGCAAAGGTTTAAGCATTTAGATATCCCATTTTTGTTGAAAGTCTTATACATGAGAATTTGCACTAGATATATTCACTAAAAACTACAAGAAGTTGGGCCCATCTGTCAACTTCTTAGAGTTTTAAAACTTTCACTCTTCCCTTAGGTGTTTAGCTTAATATAAAAGTATTATGTGGACAACTATGAGTCCCCATGGCTATCTGATGCTAAATATAAATAATGCATCTTTCCTAATACTTTAAGATAAATTATTGAAATAACAATGTTTTTTATATTTATTTTTTTGAGTCGGAATCTCAGTCTGTCACCCAGGCTGGAGTGCAGTGGCATGCTCATGGCCACCACGGCATCAGCCTTCTGGGCTCAGGTGATCCCTCAGCCTTAGTCTTCCGAGTAGCTGGAACTGCAGACATTCACCACCATGCCCAGCTAATTTTTTGATTTACTGTAGAGACAAGGTTTCCACAATACTATGTTGCTCAGACTGGTCTCGAACCCCTGAGTTCAGGTGATCTTCTCACCTCTGCCTCCCAAAGTGCTGGAATTACAGGCATGAACCACGGCACCTGGCTGAAATAACAATATTAATATCTGTTTCTGTCAATCCAATGGGTTGCCTCGCACATCCATTGAGATGTACCCATTTGTAACTCTCACTGGTTAAAAGAACAAATTCTTGAATCAGACAGAACTGAGTTCAAAGCCCCATTTGGCATTTATTAGCTGTGTGATCAGAGACATATTTCCTATTCTGAATGCATAGTATTTCATCTGTAATATGAAGATTGTATACTGGTTAAAGGAGAAAAAATATATGCACTATATTGCAGAAAACTTCTCACAAGTATGTGCTCTCTCTCTGTGTCTCTTCCTCTGTCAGTATAATTATACACATGCATATATTTACTATACATATGTGTATATTTATTTATATATATCATATAACTGTGTTATAATAGGTATTATTTACCACTCAAAGTCATTGAAACTTTATTAACTGTAGTCAGCACATATATGAAATAAGACTGAGCATAATTTCTGAGCTTTCATCTTCAGCCCATTGTGGTGACCCTGTGCAGGGACTATCTCTTGTCAACTCAATGTCACTGCCATCTACTTTAGTTTATGACTTTGCATGGCAGGTAGAGTCCGGGAATCACAGGTCCCTAAAATCTCTTGACACTTAAATACTAACAATGAGAGGCAGTGAACAAGTAGAGTCCTGGTCACATAGCTTAGATCATTGGTGATAACTCCTTTTGACGTCTCAAATTCTTCTCAACCACTTTTGCAGCAGACCTTCAAGGTCATCAGATGCAGCTCCCTGTTTATTATAGAAATTCCTAGTGTCCTAAAAGCTGTAGGCTGTCCTTTCCTTTCCCAACTCTTCCAATCATTATGTAGTCTTTGATCACTCATGTTAAATACAACTACAACAAAAACAACTAGAATAATTTTGGATTTGCTTATCTTACCCTGACTGATACTTGCTCAGAAGACTTAACATATGAAAGTCCTATTAGACAGAGCAAATATTATATGACTGTTGTACATTTTTTCTTTTCTTTTTTCTTGGGAAAAAAACCCTCTCATTTCTCATCTGAAATGCATCTATGCAATTTCTTTTGTCTTATTTTTCTAAGGCATAATAAAACAATGTAGAAAATAAAACACACCAAGAGGATTTGGAGTAGAAAATTGTATTATTTATATGGTGCAGTTGTATCTGCCTTTCATGATGATAAACTTGTAAATCAGAATGGAGACTTTTCTGAGTAAATTAAAGTATTTGTATATTTGTTAGTGTTGTTCATTTTTGTTTCTTTGTAATGCTCTTGTGGAAAGGGTGTTTTTAAAGTAGAGATGCTGCTGTAATGAAAGCACTTGTCAAAAACCATCAGTAAAATAGAAATGGAACTTTCCCATTCACAAAACAGTGTTGGATACATAGAGCACCTTTCTGGTTATTTGACTAACTTCTTGTATATCTTCTTCATCAAGGGATACTAATGAAATGAGAAATGAAGCTTATTTTGATTGAAACTACCAAAGGACCTATAATAGCGAATGCCCACAACATAAATGTCAGAAGCTCTCAGAAAACATGGGGCTGAATATGCAATGATTTGAGAGGTTTTAGTGCAAAGAATGTTAATAAGGAAGATGAATAATGGGAAAAATGTAATTTAGTGTAAGGATTAGTGTCTATAGGGAAAAGCAGCTCCAAGTACCAGATTAACCTTGTGACTTTTATTACAATCCAGGGCCACTGTTCCTGGAGGAGGCCATACGGGCAGCCCTGGGCTACAGTCAGACAAGCTATCTGATTCCCAGAGAAGGCAAAGATGGGGGTATTGATAATAAAATTTCAAATGTTTATTGCTTGGGGAAAGATTTTCAAAGATGGCATGAAGCCAAAAATAAATTACTTTTAAACAAATCCCTGAACCTTTGCTCTCAGTGTCTCCCTTGTAGTGTCTTATCGAATGTCTCAAGTCTCATGGCTCACTTCATAGGGAGATTGGTACATCCATAATTTATCTCGAGACTAGTGGGGAAAATTATTTCTTTTGCATCCCATTCAAAAATTGTCCTAACATATAACAGCAACATCATTAGTGATACCTAGGTCAGTAACTATTAGCTGTTCCTATGCATATTTATTTCTGCTAGAAGTTTGTCATTGAGAAAAATAAAAAGGAACCGAATTAACGGTTAAACAAATGTAGACACTCTTTCTTTATTCTTTCTTTTCTAATACATTGTACGAATATACAAAACGCATAACACAGAACATATACTAAATACATTCCCTATACGCATCAGTTATTTTAGGGTGTGTTTGGATACATCCTTTTAAAACTCATAAATTTGAGTTTAATTAATGTCTGGTAATTTATAAAGTTTTGCACTATAGTTTTAAAATGTGCTTCAAGTCAAATTAGATAAACTAGAAATATATTGCATGTGAGTTTGAAAAAATAATAGAATTTTTCATAGAGTTTCTTGTATGCACATCCTAGCACAATCAAAATTCATATTATGTGAGGAAGTGGACTTGTGATTTTTAATGGATGGGAAGCTGGTGACTCAAGACTGTTAAAACTATGCTTAAGGCCAAAAAGCAGATGAAGAAGAAGAAAAAGAAGTAGTAGAAGAAAAAGAAGCAGATGCCATGACATTATGCAATCACCAAAAGGAAACAGAATTGCATTTAGCAAAGACCAAAAAAAAAAAACAAAACAAAAAACACCAATTAGTAGGTTGCAGTTTAAAAAATGAATAAGTCAGGCTCCTCATTTGAGATACTTATATTATACCAGGAGCTATATTTACCTATCTTTTATTCCAGGTGTTTTCTAGAATCTCCATTATTGTTGTTAAAAATGAAATTTGATTAAATGGGACAAAAATAAATGTAGTCTACAGTAATATTTTTCAAGTCATGAAAAAAAATTTCTACCAAAAATTCTATGTGATTTAAATGATCGATCAGGAGTGATAAGTGTATATGGGTATTTTCAGACATTCAAAGAGTAGTAAATTCATCAAGATGAATTGCAATGAATCCTTTCTTAGTAAGTTACCTAAGGTAATATACTCTAGGAAGTTAGAAGATAAAAGCTAAGAGAAAAATCAGATAACTCAAGAAAGCATTGACTGTAGGTCTCCAGACAACATCTCATAGTCCAGCTAAGGGCAGATGGACAGTAGTCTTCTGGACAAGCTGGTGATAAAAACTACATAGTATAAATTTAAAATCCAAATAAGATTGATCACATAAAAATAAAAAAGTAAATAATTTTAATTAATAGCAAACAGTAGCAAACTGTCAACAATAAAATGCAGTATAAGCAAGCACAGGCTCTAACAAAGTCATGATAAAAACATAAAGTAAATTAGAATATGATATACTTTTAAGCAACCCATTGAATGTCATTTTGAGTCACAATGTCACTAGACCAGTAAAACATTATCTTTTGAATGACATAGCAGAAGTGACACTTAAAGAATTATGATTACTGTATCCAAGAGTATATATATCCAAACATCCTCAATCTAAATGTTATACTTGGATTTCCAGTGATTAATCTTTATATATTCTAATTTCCTGAAAAAAAAATGTTTGTTTCTCCTTTTAGAATCAACAACGGACACATCACAGACTGCTTGACTGAGATTAAAGAAAATAAATGAAATGTTAGGAGCCCTGTTAGTATAAATGTCCACAAACATTTTTGTAGAGACTGAAGGGGGAAAGTGGAGGAAGAGATCTCAAGAGAAGCATCAGGGTAGTCATCTTTTAAAATTTTCCTTTGGAATTGTCTTTACCTCTCATAGGAACAGCACATAGAAGGTCAAATATGTTTTTTGAATTTCCTGTGTTGAGTGGCAAGTGAACTAAGAATTTTGATACAACTAAATTAGAAAGAAGAGGGATAGGCATAAACGTAGTGTTATAAATCCACCTATATTGACAGAAAGCGATAATTAAAAAGGCTGTTTGAGCATTTCATAATTAGTTAATGGTATTTGCCTTTTAGGATTGGAACTGGGAGTTAGTGTTCATTGGTCCTCATGCTCTGTATTAAAATTTTCTCTGCTCTTACAGTTTTCAGAGACTACTTCAGTTGCATGACACAAAAATTTGGAAGCAAAAATTTCGTGTAAAGGGTAAAACACAGAATATCAAATGGCTTAAGAATAGAAAATATAATAAATTTATCAGTACTATTATTTAGTTACACATATCATTTATTAATTTTCTATAAAATTCTTCAAAGTACCTTCTTCAAAATACAGATATTTCACCTCGATCCCCTAAACTTCCATCCTTAACTCCTAAGAGAAATTTCTTTTTATCTCTCAATTACATGAAAAAGTGAATGCCATCCAAAGAGAACTTTTTCCTGCACCAACAACCACTGGGGAGAGGAGAACTTATTCAGTAAACAGTGTTGGGAAAACTGCCTGACTACATGCAGAAGATTAAAACAAGATTCTTTCCTATCATCATACACCAAAATCAACTCTAAATGGATCAAAGAGCTAAATGTAAAACCTCAAACTATAAGGACCTTAGAAAATCCAGGAGACACCCTGATGGAAATTGGAACTGGCAACCAATTGTAATCAAAACCCAAAAGCCCATGCCATAAGAGATAAGATAGACAAGTAGGACCTTATCAAACTGACAAGCTTCTGCAAAGCCAAAGAAATCATTGAGAGAGCGGGGAGACAACACATAGACTGGGAAAAAATATTTGCCTGCTGTATATCTGGCAAAGATGTAACATCTGGGATCTACAAGGAACTCAAACATGCTGAAAAGAAAAAAAAAAAAAGCCCCATTACAAAGTTGGCAAAGATATGAATAGACACTTCTCAAAAGAAGACACATAATCAGTCAACAGATACATAAAGAAAAGTTCACCCTCACTAGTCATCAAGGAGATGCAAATTAAAACTACACTGAGATACCAGCTAACTCCAGTCAGAATGACCATCATCAATATCTCAAAAAATAACAGATGCTGGAGAGGATGTATCGAAAAGGGAAAACTTCTACACTGTTGGTGGGAGTGTAAACTAGTACAGCCTCTGTGGAAAATAGTGTGGTGATTCCTAAAAACTCTAAAAATCAACGTCCCATATGACCCTGAAATCCCCCTACAGGGAATCTAACTGGAGTAACTCAAAAAGATATCTGCACACGCATGTTTATTGCAGCATTATTGACAATAGCAAAAACATGGAACCAATCACACTGCCCATTGAAAGAGGACTGGATTTTTAAAAAATGTGGTGTATATGCATGATGGAATATTTTGCAGCCATAAATAAGGACACAATTATGAACTTCACAGCAGCTTGGATGGACTTAGAGTCTATAATACTGAGTGATCTATTATAGAAACAAAGAATCGAGTATCACATATTCTCTCTCATAAGCAGACCTTAAACAACTATCATAATACCATAAGAAAGGGATTGACAGTAGTGGGAAACTGCCAGAGGAGATTGGGGTGGGAGTAACAGTAGTAGGAAACTACCAGGGGAGGAGTGGGACTCACTTCATCAGGAAGGGTATCTGCATAGTAAATACATGTGTACTTAACCCTGAATTGTACTCCACATGTTTAAAATTAAAAAAATAAAAAATAAAAAAATTTCCTGAAGTGGATTATAAGTGCTAACAGTTTTTGGTAGACATTTGAGGATTCTGTAGATACAGAATCATGTTATCTGAGAAGAGAGATAATTTAACTTTCTCTCTACCTATTTGAACATCTTTTATTTCCTTCTCTTACCTAACTGCTCTGGCTAGAACTTCAAGTAATAAGTTGAATAGGAGTGATGAGAGTGGGCATGCTTGTCTTGTTGCAGTTCTTAAGAAGACTGCTTCCAGGTTCTGCTTATTAAGTATAATGTTGATTGTGAGTTTGTCATACATGGTTTTGATTATTTTGAGAAATGTTCCTTCAATGTCTAGGTGGTTGATGTTTTTTGTCATAAAGAGATGTTGAATTTTATTGAATTTTTTGTCTTCCTCTATCGAGAAAATCATGTGGTCTTTGTTTTTACTTCTGAGGTAAATTATTGTCATTGGTTTGTGTATATTCAGCAGTCTTACATCCCAGGAATAAATCCCAACTGATCATGACAGGTAATTTTTTGATGTATTGCTGGTTGTGGTTTGCTAGAACTTTGTTAAGAATGTGTTTATATTCATCAGATCAATTGGTCTGTAGTTTTCTTTCTTAGTTGTGTCTTTGGTATCAGAATGATGTTGGCTTTGTAGAATGAGTTCAGGAGGATAGAATCTTTTTATTAGAAGTCAAAAATACATGCTCAAGTCAGGCCCACAGCCTGGTTTTGCATGATCCACAAGTTAAAAATGTTGTTACGTTTCTAAAGGTTGAATAAAAGAAAAACAAAATTCAACAATAACAAATAAAAAAGAACATGGTACATATACACAATGGAATATTACGCAGTCATAAAGAAGGACAAACAAAGACTTTACAGCAACTTGAATGGATTTAGAGTCTATCATACTCAGTGATCTATCACAGAAACAAAGAACAGAGTACCATACGTTCTCACTCATAAGTGAACCTTGACCAATTATAATACTATAAGAAAAGGATTGGCAGTAGTGGGAAACTGTCTGGAAGAGGGTGGGTTTGGCAGTTGTGGGAAAATGCTAGGGGAGTAAGGAGCACACCTCATCAATAAGGGTGCCTGTATAATCAAAGTTTGTTTACCTAGCCCTGAATTGTACCCCACATCTTTATAATAAAAAAAGAGCATGCTGCAAAGACCCTATGTGACTGTAAAACAAAAGAATAGTTATCTTCTCTACTAAAAATGTTCACCCAACCTCGTGCTGCATTTTTTACAAGAACTAAACAAACCATATTTGTATGACTATTGTAGCATTAGAATACATCCTGAAATCTTATCATGTAAGTTCTCAAACTTTATCTTCAAAATTATTTAGCTAGTTTCAGTAATTTTCTATACCACATATATTTTATTGTCTGTTTTACATATATTTTTTTTAAAGTCTGCTCTAACTTGGAATGAACTTGACCTTAATGTATTGCTCAATTTGCAGAATATGTGTATCTTATAAGAACTGAGTCCTCTCTAGTCCACTGAAATTGTATATCTCTTAACTAAAGTATATTATATTTAATTTCTTTTAGTAACTTTTTATAGCTTTTAGTGTAAAAATATTTTATGGATTTTGTAAAACTTAACCCTAGATTTTTAAAGATAATATACTTTAGAAGTTATTTTTAGAACAATTATTTTAGGTTCACAGCAAATTTGAGGGGAAAGTAGAGAGCTTCCTTACACTCTTGGGCCACACTTGCATAACCTCCCTTGTTATCAATATCCCTACTAAAATGGTACATTTGTTAAACTCAATGAACTTACATTGACATATCATTATCACTCAGAGTCTATTCTTTACATTAAGGTCCAATGTTGGTGTTATATATTCTGTGAGTTTTCACTAATGTGAAATACATTATGCCCATCATTGTTGTATAATACAGAGGAGTAGTTTCATTGCCTTAAAAATTATCTGTGATCTGCCTATTCATTCCTCTTTCTCTTAAACCCTAGAGTGTACACACACACACACACACACACACACACACACACACACACACACAATAAAAACAAAAATCAAACCAAAAAAAATTCCAAAAAACAAGCAAAACAAAACAGAAACAGAAAGACACAGTACCTGAAAGATGTAAAGGATTGATGTAACCTAAAAATTATCTACTTGAACTTGAAGGGAAAATAGTAACTCTTTTCATATCCTCAACAGACAAGAAATGGGGTTTTCTCAATAACAATTGTTAAGTTTGAAAGTTTACATTCCTAACAATCACAGAGAAAATGATTACAAACTTAAAAAATGGAAAAACAAACGTAAATGTTTGACTTGGAGTACAATTGAGCATTCAGATTCAAAGAATTGGCTGCTTTCTGGGAAAATCACTAAAAATAATAGAACTTCTTTAAAAAAAAGATAGAAGTAAATTACTGTTCTTTATAAGAGAAAAATAAAATAATCTTCCCAAATAAATAAAACAAATGTGCAATCAACACTTCTTAGATAATGGAAAGGCATCCATGGAATTGTAGTTCATGAAATAAAAAACAAAACCCTAGGAAAAACCTGAATCAGAATCAGGGGTGCAGGACATTTTATTTTAATAAAAAAAAAACCTCAGTGACTCAAGTATTTAAAGATTGAGAATTCACTTCTGAATTTAACATTCATGAGGTCATTATTGATTGATATTGTTAGTGATACTAGTGATAAGAAATTGCTGAGTGCAAAGGTGCCGGTGATTTTAACAAATAGAAAACGAATGATGGAAGCAGCAAGTGTAATCCCCTCTATGTGAACTTAATCCACAGGAATGAGATAAATAGAGCACAAGTGTTTTGTTTGAATTTTGCCTGTATATTTATTAGATATGATTTACTGTGGCAAGAATGAAATTAAAAGTAAAACTAGTGTCATAAATAAAATAGCTGTTCCCTTTCCATTCAACAAAGAAAGTGTGGCTGTAATATGGGGCACTAGCAGACTGGTAACTAATATTCTAGAGAAAATTCCATTTGTCCCTTAGAGTCTGACAAATGGAGGACAGCAAAGGTATAGGTAAAGATAATTCTTTGAATGTTTTTTTTTCAATAATCTTGAAGGAAATTATTTCTGATTATTTAATTTATTTGTTGGTGGAAGTGAAAGTTGAGTTCACTTGCTTAAAACAATAAATGAGTAGCTTTGTTATTGGTTAAGGAAGGAAGGAAGAGAGTGAGAGAGAGAGAGAGAGAGAGAGAGAGAGAGAGAGAAAGGAAACATCCACTGTGGAAAGCATGAGAGAAAGCCAATTAACGAAGGAAAGAAATTTCAGGCATTAATGAGGGTTCAGGGGAATCAGGGTTAGGGAACTTAAAAGAAGATCAAATCTGCTGTAAAATTCTCTCCAGTAAGTTTAACTGGTGCAGGAGTTAGTAGGAGAGAGCTAGCTGGATGGATTTGTTGGGATGGATAAGTTAAGGAGTTGCTAATCTGATTCAGTAGTGTGATCACAGTGCTAAATAAAAAACAGAAGTTTACACAGCCTGCATCTTTTCTTTTTATGTTATTATAGAGATGTGGGATACAAGTGAGAATTAACTACATAAGTAGGCTGCACGCAGGTGAAGTTTGGGCTTCCAACTGGACCTCATTTCCACTGTAGTGGACCAGGTACCGCTTGTGTTGTCATATGCCCCTATTCTTTTTCCTTTCTCCCTCCCCTAGCAGTGCCCAGTGACTGCTGATCCCTCCCTTGTGCTCATGTGACTATTGTTCAGAGCCCACTGATGAATGAGAACATGCAGTATTCAGTTCTTTGCTTCTGTAATAGATCACTTAGTATGATGGTCTCATTTTGTTGCGAAGTCCATGATTTTGTTTTTCTTTATGGCTGTATAATACTCCGTTGTGCATACGTACCATAGGGTTTTCAAGTCCATGTTTGATGAGCAGTTTGCATGGACTGGTGTCTTTTTTGTAGAATGATTTATGTGCTTCTGGGTATATTCCCAGGAGAGAAATTGCTGGATTATATGGAAGGTCAGTTATTGATCCTATTAGGAATCACCACACTGCTTTTCATGAAAGGTTGAACTAGCTTGCACTCCCACCAACAGTGTAGAAGAATTCCTTTCTCACCACACTTTCAACAGCACCTGTTGTTTTTTGACTTATTAATAATAGCCATACTTATTGGAATTAGGTGGTATCTCATTGTAGTTTTAATTTGCATTTCTTTGATGATTAGTGAGGCTAAGCATTTTTTCATGTGTCTGTTGACTGCTAGTATGTCTTTTTTTGAGAAGTGTTTGTTCATATCCATTGCCCACTTTTAATGGGGTTATTTTTATAATTTCACTTTGTCTAAGTTCCTTGTAGATCCTAGGTGTTAGGTCATTGTCAGATGCATAATAATTTGCAAATATGTTCTTCTGTTCTGCAGGTTGTCTCTTTACTCTCCTAATGGTTTCTTTTGCTATGCAAAAACTTTTCAATTTGATGATGTCCCACTTGACTACCTTAGCTTTTATGACACTTACTATGGACTTGATGAAAAATTTGTTGCTTATTCTGATGTGCATAAAGGATGTTTCCTATGTTTTCTTCTAGGATTCGTACAGTTTGTGGTTTTAAGTTTGGGTCTTTGATCCATTTAGTGTTGATTTTTGTATCCGATGATAAGTAGGAGTCCAGTTTCATTCTTCTGCATGTGGCCAGCCAGTTTTCCTGGCACCACTTGCTAAATATGGTCTTCTTTCCCCAGTCATTGTTATAGGTGGCTTTGCCAAAGATGACTCAGTTGAGAGATCGTGTTTTTACTTCCATAATCTCTGTCTTGTTTCATTGGTCTATGTGCCTATTCTTGTACTAAAACCAAGCTGTTTTAGTTACTGTAGCCTTGTAATAAAATTTAAAGTCCAGAAGTGTGATAGCTCCTGCTTTCTTCCTTTTGCTGAGGATTGTTTTGACTCTTTATACTCCATTTTGTTTCCATATGAATTTCTGTATTTTCATTTCCAAGTCTGAGAAGAATAATGTTGGTGATTTGGTGGACATTGCATTGAATCTATAGATTGCGTCGGGTAGGATGGCATCTTGACAATATTGATTTTTCCAATCAATAAGTAGGGAATGTTTTTCCATTTATTTATGTCATTCTTTATTTATTTAAACAGTGTTTTGTAGTTTTCATTGTAAAGGTCTTTTACTTTTCTCGTTAAGTGAATGCCAAAATATTTCTTTTTTTGTGGTTATTGTGAATGGGATTGTGCTATTTATCTGGTTTTCTGCCTGCTTGCTCCTGGTGTATAGAAATACAACTGTCTTGCATGCTGATTTTGTACATAAAACTTTACCATGCAAGGAAACTTTTGACTGACTCTCTTGGGTTTTCAAGGTATAGAATAATATTGTCCACCAAGAGGGATAGTTTAACTCCCTCTTTCTTATTTGTATATCCCTGATTTTCTACTCTTGCCTGATTGCTCTGGCTAGGACTTCCTCCAGCACTATGTTGAACAGGAAGGGTAAAAGTGTGCATCCTTGTCTTGTTTCTGTTCTTGGGGAAATACTTCCAACTTCTGCCCATTAAGCAAAATATTGGTTGTGGGTTTATCATAGATGGCTCTTACTGTTTTGACAATTTTCTTTCTATGCCTAGCTGCTCAAAGGTTTTTATCAAGAAGAAATGTTAAATTGTGTCAAATGCTTTTCCTGTATCTGATACTATAATCATGTGATTCTTGGTTTTAACAACTGTTAATGTGTAGCATTACACTTATAGACTTGAGCATATTGAATCAGTCCTGCATCCCAAGAATGAAGCCCACCTCATCATGGTAGATGATCCTTGAGATGTGGTGCTGGATCAAATTTGCTAAAATCTTGTTGATAATTTGTGTGTCTATGTTCATCAAGAAGATTGACCTGTAATTACATTTCCTTTTTGGGTTCTTGCCAGGTTTGGATATCAGTACATAAAATGAGTTAGGAAGAATTCCATTGTTTTTGATTGCCTGGAATACTTTCAATAAATTGGTATTAGCTCTTCCTTGTATGTCTTATAGAATTCAGCTGGGAAGCCATCTGGTACCTGGCTTTTGTTGGCAGAGAGATTTCTTATGAATGAGTCAATTTCCTGAAATGTTACTGGTCTCTGTTTAGATTTTCAATTTATTCTTGTTTCAACCTTGAGAGTTTGTGTGGTGTCAGAAAGTCTTCTCCCTAAAGTTTTCAAGTTTATTTACATACAGATGTTTATAATAATTTCTGATAATCTTTTGGATGTATTTAGGGTTAGTTCTGACTTGACATTGACATTTTGCATTTCTAATTCTTGAACTTTTTCTCTCTCTCTCCTTCCTCTCCCTCTCCCTCTCCCTCTCCCTCTCCTCCTCCTCCTCCTCCTCCTCCTCCTCCTCCTTCTTCTTTTTCCTTCAGTCTAGCCCAGGGTTCATCAATCTTGTTTATCCTTTCAAAGAAACAGCTTATTTTTGTCTTCTATCTCTTGATGAGTGATCTGGGTTACTCTGCTGAAGTTAGGATGTTGGTGATTTTGCCTTTCCATCTCTCTTAGGTGTGATGTTAGGCTTTTTATTTGTGATATTTTTGTTTTCTTGATGTGTGCATGCAATGTTATACATTTTCCTCTTAACATTGCTTTCATGGCATCCCAGAAATTCCGATAAGATGTGCCTTTTTGTTTGTTTCCAGGAAACTTTTTATTTCTGTCTTGATTTCCATGCTGACCCAGAAGTCGTTTGGCAACATATTGTTTAATGTCCATGTCTTTGTGTGTTTTGGGGAAATCTTCCTGATAGCAATATTTATTTTTATTCTACTGTGATCTGAGAAGATGCACAGCATTATTTCAATCTTTTGGAATTTGTTCATATATGATTTATGTCTGAGAATGTGATCAATCTTGGAGTATGTTCCATGTGCAAATGAGTAGGATGTATACTCTGTAGTTTTCAGGTGAAGTGTTCTGTAGATGTCTATTAAGTCCATTTGATCAATGCTGAGTTGAGGTTCTATATCTTCTTATCGGCATTTTTGCCTTGATGATCTATCTAAAGCTGTTAGTGGAGTATTTAGTTTCCAAATATGATTGTGTAAGAGTCAATGTCTTCTCTTAGTTTACCTAGTAGTATAAAAGCTGGTGCTCCTCTGTTGGGTGCATATTTGTTTAGAATGGATAGTTCTTGTTGGTGGATTGAGCCTTTTATAATTGACAGTGTCTTTCCATGTCCTTTTTAACTTTTGATGGCTTGAAACCTGTTTTTTTCTGAAATAAGAGTAGCTACTCCTTCCTTCTCCTGTTTTCCATTCATCTGAAAGATCATTTACCAGCCTCCAACTTTGAGTCTGTGGACATCCTGTGAAGTGAGATGAATTTCCTGGAGGCAACAGATTGTTGGATCATACTTTTTAAATCCAGTTTGTCACTCTATATCTCTTTAATGGCACATGTAGTCTATTCATGTTTAAGTTGATTATTAAAATGTGAGAGATTATCCCTGTAGGTAGCTGTGTTCACTTTTAACTTTTTTTATTTATATATGTGTGAGCTTTTATTTTTTGGGGGGGCGTGCTCTGTATGCTCTGTTAATTCTGTATTTGACTCAACTTTTGTGGTAGGCATGCATGATCTTTATAAAAAAATTTTTCTATGTTCAACAACATTTTAAGTGTCTCCTGAGGGCTGGTCTGGAGGCAGCATGTTCTCATAGGGACTGAATGTTTGTGAAAAGTTGTAATTCTCTGTCACTAATGAAGCTTACCTTGGTGAAGTAGAAAATTCTTAGTTGGAATTTATTATCTTTAGGAATGCTAAAAACTGAACTCCAGACTTTTCTGACTTGTAGTGTTTCAGAGGATATCTCTGAAGTGATTCTGATGGATCTTCTCTGGAAGGCAGTCTGACATTTATCTCGCTTCCCTTAGGAATTTTTCATTCATGTTTACTTTGTGAAGATGGATTTCTATGTGTCTGGGGTTTGTCTTCTCATATGATAACTTGTCGGTGTTCTCTGAATCTCTTGTGCTTGAATGATCACGTCTCTGACAAGATGGGGAAGTTTTCTTAGATGACCTCATGGAATGCTTGATCCAGGATATTCTCCATTTTCCTTTCTGCTTTATGAATACCAATCAGGCAGGCATATATTTGGCATCTTGATGTAGTACCCCATCTCTCAGAGGTTTTGCTTCTTCTTTTTTGACTTTTTTCTATATTTCTGACTGTTTAGGTTAATTCCACATTTTGATCTTGAAGCTTTGAGATGTATTCCTCTGCTTAGTTAATTCTACTACATATGCATGTTACTTTGTTAATGATTTTGGTGATTAATTTCTTTATTTCCATTGTTTCAGAATAGATTTTCTAAATTTGACCTGCTCAATTTTTACTTCTGTAAGATTTCATTGGATTCAGCTTCTTATTTCTCTCAGTTCCTGTACATTTTTCATCCAAACTGTGGTTTCTGAGGCTGTCATCTGGTGCAAGCTGTTCTTGGGGATTTCTATTGTTTTTACTAGGATTCTGATGGTTGGCTGTGTTTTTAAATGGATTTTTTTCTCATTTGTGACAGGCCTTTTATCCCCTTCTCTCTAATTCTGCCACTCAATGAGAGAGGGATTCCATTCCCTTCTGCTCCTTGCTCCATCCCGTGGCAAGTTTCCATTACTGCAGATTGTATCTCCTGCTGGTACACTAGTTGACCATTTTCAGCCCCTGCTGTGTGTGACCCACTGCTCATGCATGGCTGAGAGAAAGTGAACTGACCAAGAGCATCACAGAATTGCTCACCCCACTCCTTCACTGGGATGGTCTTTAGTTCCTGTACTAGCCTGGCACACAGTGTAGGATAGAACTCCCAGATTCCCATACCTGCTATCACTTTCTGGTCTCTGTGAATTCAAAGAGACCTTTCCTATGGGCAGGGTGTTTCACTCATCCAAAAATGTTCAGAGTATCTTCTACTGTTGGCAGCTGGTTCCTACTCTCAGACTTGCTCAGCAAGAGAAGTGCCAGTCTGTTTTTCCGCTACCTTCTGGTGGCTGGTATGTCAGTTAGATTCACTCTGTGGGCAGGTTTTTTTCTGCCTGAGAGATGGCCACCAAGGTGATGGCCAGCACATGGGTTTTGTTCCCCATTCCACTTGGGCTCCAGTTGCCCACAACTTTGCCCTGACCAGGACATTCTCGCGTGAGACCTATAGCTCACACATGGCTGGGAAGGGGTGAACTGCCTCAAAATATCTTAGAATCACACACACCTCTCCTTCACCAAGCAAAGCAACCATTTCTCTTATTACTATATGTATATCTATCTGTATTAAAGCATCACTGTATATCCCATAAATGTGTACAAGTTCTGTATGCGAATTAAATATTTTAAAAAACCAAGCACAAGCATAGATTATTTTTTAAAGTTACGTTAAAATTTGAATATGCAGCAAATTTTTTTTAATTTTCAAAAATTTCATTTTGCCAGCTTTTTACTTGCATTTTTCCTGATAAATATAATCAATAAGATGTAAATGTACATGTTTTTAATATATTTATAAGACAGAGAAATAGAGATTGATTTTAAGAACTTTGCTCATGCTGGGTGTCGTGGCTCATGCCTGTAATCCTAGCTCCAATGCAAGAGAATTACTTGAACCCAGGAGTTCATGACTAGCCTGGGCAACATGGAAAGACCACATCTCTGCAAAAAATAAAAAAATGAAAAAGGAGAAAGTCATGGTGACATGTGTCTGTAGTTCCAGCAACTTGGAAGGCTGAGTTGGAAGGACTGCCTTGAGTCCAGAAGGTCGCTTAAGAGTGCAGTAGCCATGAGTTTGTAACTGTGCTACTGAACTTAAGCCTGGATGAGAGAGTGAGATTCCAACAACAACAATGAAAAAGAAAGAACTTTTCTCACAATATTGGGGGATGACTGGCAAGTTCATATTCTGCAGAGCCAGCTAATAAGCTAGAGACCCTAAGAAGAGTTCATATTGCAGTTCAAGCTGAACGCAGTCTGGAGGCAGCATTCATTTTTCTTCGAAAACTTCAGTTTTTTACTCTCAAAGCCCTCAACTGATTGGACAAAGCTCACCTACATTTTTTAATTTTACATTCTGCTGTACTCAGAGTCTATTGATTGAATCATTAACTTTATCTAAAAAATAGTGAGAAAAACCAGCAACCAAAAATAAAATACTGTATGATCCCACTTATATGGAATATCAAAAATAATAAAACTCATAGAAACAAAGTAGAATGATGGTTGCCAGGGGTTGGGGCAAATTTTGTTCAATAGATGTAAAGTTGTGAAAGATGAATAAGTTCTGGAGATCTAATGTAAGATACTTAAGAAAGTATGTCCTTTATGTGCATTTATCACAATTTTTTAAAAGTGTGATATGATATCAGGAAGGTCAACTCATTGTATTTGAGGTGTCAGGGCATTAACAAAGACTAGATGACAAAGACTACATAACTCTTCCTCTAGATTTCCAGCGACTGAGTTTCACTGAATCATGTCAACAAAGTCTTACCTTACCACATAGGTATAGATCTTCTACAAACATAAATATTTCTTCAAACTTTCTAAATAAATACTTTCTGAGCAATAACTATAGTGGTGTTTGAAAAAAATAATCTGGGCACCATGCCCTAGGCAAGTCAACACATAAAATCAACCATCAGCCACCAAAATCTTTATGGAGAAAGTCAGAGTTCAGAAATTATTAAAACACTAGGAAAAGGGAGAATTTAGCCAATAAATATTGCATCTGTGTAGTCACAGAATGATCTGAAGAGAGATCTGAATAAAGACACATGACAAGAAAATTTGATTAGTGATTTGAACCAAAAATAAAGTTTTTTTGTCTAAACCCAACATTTTTAGAAGTTATACTGTCTGATGAAAACTAACAAATTAACACATTTTTAAAAGGTTCCTGTACATATAAATTGATAAAAAATTTTAAAAGAAAATTCTAATTGACATTAAATATTATTCATATATATTAGCACACAATACTTATTTTACTAAAATTGCCAAAAATAATTGGATATACAATTTGTATCATAATACACAGACTTAACAACAAAGATTGTAAAAATACGATATTTATTTTCTTCCAGAGAATTCACAATAAAAAATACGTTCATAAATACATATGAAGGAAAATAATAACATTAGTTCTTCTCCTGTATTTATTTATTTATCTGAATTATAATCTCACTCTGTTACACAGGTTGGAGTTCCACACTCATGCCCACCACAGCTTTGACCTGCTGGGCTCAGGTGATCCTTCTGCCTCAGGCTTCCAAGTAGCTGGAACTACAGGCATGCTCCACCACACCCAGCTATCCTGTATTTAAACGTACTCACACATTCAATATTTTTTTTTCCAGAAAAGGACTTTATTTTTTTATTCAAGTAACTGCAAATAGGAAGCCAGATGGGAAGCTCCAGGCTGGGACAAAGAATGGCTACTCCTTCCCCAAAAGAACAGGGGGAGATAGATGACCCTTACACCCTTTTGGTCAGGTGGAACACCCCTTCACTCTGCTACAGCATCTTAGAGGCAAAACCCTACTGGGATGGGGTAACCCAGCCTGTGTCGACCCAGCCCTCCTTCCCCAGAAGAATATCTTGGGAGAGGGGAATGGGCAGAACAGGAGGTGATGGGGATGAACATTTGGTGCTGCTAGCAGCAGCAATGATGGATGTCAAAGAATGGAACATTGAACAAAAAACAACATACTGTCCAGAGGCAGTTTGTGAACAGAAGAAAGATGGAATCAGAACTTTGGGATGTGGGGAGGAGCAGGAGAGGTGGGTCGTGCATGGCTAGCTCCTGGATATTAGTGCCCCTTCTGAGGAGGGGGAGCAGCTGGGTGCTGGAAACAGGTAGGGCACGGTGAGCTCCCCCAGTCCACCTCAGTGGCTGCCACAGGGAACCTGGGCTTCACGTGGACGACAGGTGACTCTGCATCTCTATCTGCGTTACGTTCTCAGATCCCAGGCTGAGGGCAAAGGGGAGAGGTTCAAACCCTCCCGCCTTCATAGTGAAGAGATGAGGGAAGGTGGGAAAGAAAAATGGGTGTGAGCCCCCCCACAACGTGATGAAGACAAAGGCTGGCCGGGGGCATCCTTGGGGCCAAGCACCCCCTTCCTTTGGCCACACCTGCTGCTGCCAAAACAGTGGAGTGGGGCATGCCAGAATGAGACCAGGCTTGGGCCCCTTTTAAGGCCTGGTGAGCCCTCCCAGGCCCCCCTACAGGAAGCCAGGGGGAACAGTGAAGGAGCAGAGAGGGGACCCCCAAACCGAAAGTCCAGAGAGCTATGACCCTACCATGAGAGTGGGGAGGCAGCAGGTGTAGGGTGCAGCTAAGCCAAGACCCAGAAAACCACCACAGCTCCAGGAAGGAAACCAAAGGGCAAACCAAAAAAGCTGGAGAAGGAGGAAGAGGAGGGCGTCTTGCTGGAGTCTTCGGAGTGACTCCACCTTCTTCCTCAGGGGGAGCAAAACCCTTCTGGAACTGTACAGCTTTGCTCCACTCCCACCACCCTGTCCTTCTCCCAGGCCCACCATCACGACCGCCTGGGCGCCAGCCCCGCCTCCCGCCTCCCACCTTCCCCCTCCCCCCTCACCACCCACTGCACAGGGTACCAACAGCTGCAGGGCCCCTGTGGACACAGTGGGGAGCAGTTTTCCTCTGGCCTCAGTTCAAAACCGCCTTCCCCTCCCCCTTCCCACACATACACACATTCGATATTAAAACTTTATTTCACTCTATTCTATTTGCTATTAGAATTACCATATCCTAACAGAGTGATAGGTTCCAAGGATTCAAAAGTAAGTTAGGTGAGATTCTGGGCTTAAGGGTCTCATGATTCATCAGAGAAAAAGACATGTCAACACATACAGTGTTGTAAGTGAATGCACTTTTCTATCCAGATGCTGAGCATTGGAGGTTTCTTTCCAAAGATAATACTTAGCTCTTTTAGGAAATGAACCATTTTTCTTTGCTTTGTCTATTTCTTGTAACACATTACAACAAAATTCAGTGACAAAATAGTAACGGTCTATTAGCTCACTTTTCTGGAGGCCAGATATCTAGTGAGAGTGTACTAAAGTGTGCGGCATTAAATAGTTCAGAGCCACATATAGCACCAGTTTGTGATTATCTTTAAAATGGCCGAATATTGTGCCTGTATCTTTTGCGAATTCAATTGTTACTACCTTTCTCTTCTATATTTTGATATGTTTTTGTTTATTAAATTGGATTTCTCACAATTTTTGTGTGAGTTCCTATGTTTGTAATCTGCTATCTGGAAATGAGAAAAGTGTATTCTTAGCAAATTAACACATTTTTGAAAGGTTCCTAAAAATAATGAACAAGGAAACATCATTAAACGTGGCATGTTGTCTCTATCTTGAAAAAGGAAAGTGTATATACTAATATGATTACTTATCTAGTTTGTTATTCAATAATACTGATTTAAATGGAGCCCAGCGTGTCTACGGTATTTTACATTAGGAAATAAGGCTTTTCAAATGTATGGCACTGACTTAGGAAGATCCAAGCCAGAGAATATGAATTCAAACTAAGACAATAGCAAATACTACATGTTCTCACTTTTAAGTGGAAGCTAAGCTATGGTTCTGCAAATGTGTATAGAATGGCAAAATGGACAATGGAGTCTGAGAGTGGGGAAAAGAGTAGACAGGGTTGAGGAGTGAGAAATTGCCCATGAAGAATAATGCATGCTAGTAGGGGTGACAGGTACACTTAAAGCCCAGACTTCTTCACAACTATACAATGCATCCATGTAACAAAGAAATACGTGCACCCCGAGAGCTATTGAAATTAGTTGACTAATTCAAATAATAATTAAGATCCAAGACAAAAAAAAGTTACACAACAAAAGGTTCTTACCTGGTATGAGTAGTGCTGTTTCTACAACAGAACTAATAACACTTGTATATTAACCAACTACATTATACCGCACATTAAATTACTAAGTTTACTTGAACTTACTATGTATTGCAGGAATAGACTGTGTTCATCTTGGGCATCATTAAACTACACAGAAAAAAAAAATAGGTCTGCATTTGTTTGTGAACATCTAAGGACCGATTCATTTATTTTAAAAGTCTCTCATGTAATCCAATTTAGCTTTGATTTGGTATCAAGATCAAAATAATAGCATAATATGAAACATGACTCCAGTAGAATGAAATTCATGGATTTTGGGAACTTTCACCAATGCACTGTCTTATGACCGTGATAATATCAGACATCTTTAATGTATCATACACCTCCAAAGTATTGGCCATACTATCAGGCACAATGGGTTGGAGTTACACTCAAAACCCAGAAATAAACACACACATATATTTTAACCTAGAAATGATATAAAGATCAATACATGGCAACAGACCCAACCAAAAATACAGTTTTGATTTGGTAAAAGTCTAAAAAAATAAAAAGGTAGGAAAAGAGTTACTTCTATTTATTTAGCTATTTGTTTTCCCTTTAAAAAAAATACTATTTGAAGTAGCTGCTAAGAAGACACAAAATTAGATTGATGCGGTGTTTAACTGTGGAAGGGAAAAATTAGGAGGTAAAGGAAGAGTACAGAAAGAACCACAACACAAGGGGCCAACCCATAGCCATAACCAGAATGAGATTCTGCCCCAAGATGTCTGGTATTTGTTACAAAATTAGGTATAGAAATCCTATCAGACATTAGGTATTTTGCTAGATGCTGAGCATATGATATAAAAAGGAGCAAAAAGTAAAAATAAGGCATGTTATTGTCTTAACAGAGAATGGAGCTTAGAGTCTATGAGGGAAAGCAGCTAATTAAATAACCAGCAATAACCTGGGATGAGAATGGAGGAATTCATCTAATGTAGGGTTCAAGGAAGAACTCTTTTTGAATTGGTCATTAAAGAAGTATGTAAAACATGAGTACAATGATCAAAATGAGTATGATTATAAAAACTGAATTGTCTAAAAAGAGAATTACATGTCAAAAATTGTTGGTTTAAAAGAAAGCGTGGTCTGCTGCTTCACACAGATACCGAAAAGGTACTAGGACTGGGGCATTGTGTACAAAAGAACACTATAAGACATGCAAAAATAAATAGATGGATCAGAATATATAGGGACTTGTCAGTCATATTAAGAGGTTTCGATTTAGTGAACATTCACTAAAAATTTTAATAATACCTCAAATATGCCAGGTTCGGTGGCTCAGCCTGTAATCCCATGCTTTGGGAGGCCGAGGTGAGTGGATTTCCTGACCCCGCGGGTTCGAGACCCGCCTGGGCAACTTGGCGAGCCCTCATCGCTACAATAAATCAAAAAATTAGCAGGGCGTGGTAGCGCACGCCTGTAGTTCCAGCTACTTGGAAGGCTGAAGCAGAAGGATCGCCGGAGCCCAGCAGGTCAAGGCTGCAGTGGCCGGAAGTGTGCCACTGCACTCCGGTCTGGGCAACAGAGTAAGACTTCAACTCAAAAATAATAATAATAATAATAATAATACCCCAAATATATAAGGAGAAAAGCAAGTGTAGAGATTCTATTGTTAGATTTATAAATTTTGAAAGATAAAAAAGGATTAAAATCATAATAGTTTTTAATAAACTTACATCTTATCTAAAATATACACCATAATTAATCAGATGGCAGTGTAACAATTGTTATACATGAGTAAGATTGCATTTCCTTGGCTGACTTCTTTCCACATAGTGAGAAGAGAATAGCCTGTTAGGAGTCTCTGGTAATTGGCCACAGAAGGAACGACTTTGATTCGGATGAGCATAGTAGCAGCAGGAATGAAGATAAATGGACAGCTTAGAGATATTAGAAAATAAAATGGAACAGGACTTATGTGTAACTCAGTTTTGAATTAAGATAAATCAGTCAAGAAGAGTTTACAAATTTCTAATTTGTGCAAATGAGCATTTCATAAATTGTCATATACAGAGATAGAGTACACAGGATGAGATACAAGGTTTAAAGCATTATGTTATTTTGTTTGTTTGTTTTACATATTAAGCTTGATGTTCCTGGAACATATTCAAGTGAGGGAGACAGGGATGTTTAAGGATGTAGTAGGCTGCATTCTTTGGAAGAATATTTTGAGAACTGTAGAAAATATGTAGTTATTGCATCCCTGCACACCAACATAAAACTGGCGTACATACTGTCAGGCACAATGGGTTGGACTTGCACTCAAAAACCAGAAATAAACACACACATATATTTTAACCTGGAAATGATATAAAGACCCATCAGACCCAACCAAAAATATGTTGTTATAGACAGGAATACGGTCAGAAGCTAAGGTAAATAGTAACAAGTATATAAATCAAATATAAAAAGGGAAGAGGAAGAAATCATCTTAAGATTTACTCATAAGCAAAAACAAGGTCATAATTTTATTTTTACTGATTATTGACGTGTCTCAAGGACTAAAAAACTGATCTTGTCTTTCTGTTCTTGGTGAAATAGACTAGCAGAGCATTCAGGGAGGTGATGAAGGAAGATGTTTTATAATTTCAACTATACATCCATTAAAATATGGACCATAATGATAGCAATAGGAATAACAGTAATATTTTTTTTAGCAATTAAGCAATCAGTATTCATTGAATGCTAATAGCAAATCTTTCCCAATAGTTCATCTTTAGCAAGGAGTAAAAGAAATGATTTGGCTTTATCTTTTTCCCTACTATCCTGCTGATAAAGTCCTAGCATGACTCAACAGTAACTCATTAAAGTTATTTATGGTGGTAATGAACATTTTTTTACTTACAAAAATAATTTACTTTTTAAATTTAAAAAGATAAATACTCATTATTTTTAAAAACAGAAAAAAAATTTTACCCTTATGTTTTCCCCTACTGTTCCTTCCTTGAACTTCTAATTCTTCTTTTCTTTAATCCTTAGTTTATTGTTCTGTAGGACATTCTAGTCATTTGGATTCTGTTACCCATAAGTTCTTTTAAGACGCGTTCATGAGATATACATGCAGCCAACAGACGCATGAAAGAGTCCTCAGACCCACTAATCATCAGAGAAATGCAAATGAAAATCACACTGAGTTACCACCTAACCCCAGTAAGAATTGGCATCATTAATAAAATATACAACAATAGATGCTGATGAAGATGCGAGAAAAAGGAACACTTCTACACTGCTGGTGGGAATGCAAACTAGTGCGCCTCTTTGAAAGACAGTGTGGCAATTTCTGAAAGAACTAGAAATTGACCTTCCATATGTCCCAGCAATCCCCCTATTGGGAATATGCCCAGAGTAACTCAAGTCATTTTACCAAAAAATATGCCTGCACATGCAAGTTTTTTGCAGCTCTATTCACAATAGCAAAAACACAGAACCAACTATGCTGCCCATCGAAGTTGGACTGGATAAAAAAGATGTGGTACATATACATGATGAAATATTATGCAGTCATAAAGAAGGACAAACTTATGGACTTCACAGTAACTTGGATGGATAAGAATCTATCATACTCAGTGATCTCTCACAGAAACAAAGAACAGAGTACCATATGTTCTCACTCATAGGTGGACCTTGAACAATTATCATAATATTGTAAGAAAGGGATTGGCAGTAGTAGAAAACTGCCAGGAGAGTTGAGGTGGGATTAGCAGTTGAGGGAAACTGCCAGGGGAGGGAGGTGCAAAAGTAGTCAACAAGGGTACCCACATAATAAACATTTGTATACCTAATCCTGAATTGTACTCCACATCTTAAAAATAAAAAATAAATAAAAAGAAGTGTTCATGAATATTGTATGTTGGAGGATGTTTATCCTTAAGGGGCAACTTGGTATAAATACTTAGGTACAATTTTCTCTCCAAACTTTATAATTATATTTCTGTTGGCTTTTGATGCCTCATAGTCTTGCAGTTTTTCTAATTTTTCAAAGAATTTCTCTTATCAGATCTTTGAATTATATGTTTGGACTTGTTCTGTTTCTGTTATGCTCTGAAGAAAGAATAACTAAGTTCATGATATGGCTCATTTGCCTTACCTAAAATCATTTTCAACACTTGTCTTCTCCAGTTTGTGTTAGTAGCTATCCTTAAGACAGGACAATTTGTGTCTCTGTTTTCAATTGTATATATTTAGTTATTTCTAAGGTTTTAAAATTATTTATAAGTTACTAATATGATATTAACCACTGAATTGATATGAATAATAAAGAGTACGAATGAGTCAAAAATATGTAAAATTTTTGAAATGAGTGTCTTAGAAAACCATGTTATTAATAAGAGAGTGAAAGGTTATCAGTTGTTTGAGCTTTGATGAGTTTGCATGTTTGTGGTTATAGACATAGTATCCTCATTTAGAAAATGGGAGGTGAAGTAATTAGTCCCAATGGATCTTTTAAACTTTAAATAAGAAGTTATATAAGTGGAGTAAAGTGCATGAGGGTGGAAATTATATAGAACCGATTGACTACTGTAAAACTATATCCCAGAATAATTTTTAAAACACTCTATATATTTAACTAATATGTGTTGAGTAAGTAAATAAATAAAAATACATGACTAAAATGTTGCAGACAAATCTCGAATAAAAACAAGGAAAAGGCCATTGTACTGTACAAAAATGTCAAACTTGCTTATTATGCAACAGCTATTTGGATGTTTTAAAGTTTTTTAAGCATTGTTTGTTTTAGAAGCAAATCAGAATTGAAGAAAAGAAAAAAGACAACTCAGGCAGAACAGAATACAATTGTTTAAGGTTTAAAAGTTTCCTCAAAACACTGATGCACACATTAATTTATGGGATAGCTTTCTATAGTGAATTAAAAATAGAAATATTTCTGAAGCGAAGCTCTTCCTTTTTTTTAATTTTAAAGATGTGGGATACAACTCAGGATTAGGTACATAAGTGGTCATCTTGCAGATGAAGTTTGGATCCCATTGGTCCTGACTTGGCCAGGTTTGAGATGAGGTACTCTTATTGATGTTAGGAGCTGCCACCTCCACCTTTCCTGGAAATGTCCTGTTACTGTAAATCCCTTTTTAATCGTATAATAATAAATATTCAGGGTCTGCTTATGAGTGAGAACATGGGGTACTCAGTTCTTCGTTTCCGTGATAGATCATTGATTATGATAGACTCTAAATCCATCCAAGTTGCTGCAAAAGTTCATATGTTAGTTCTTTATGGCTGCATAATATTCATCGTGTATATGTATGACTTTTTTTGTACTTAGTCTACTTTCAGTGGGCAGCACAGTTGGTTCCATGTTTTTGCTTTTGTGAATAATACTGCAATACACATGCATGCACATTTATCTTTTTGTAGAATGATTTGAGTCCCTCCATGTATAATCACAGAAGGGGATTGCTGGGTCATATGGAAGGTCAATTTTTAGATCTTTTAGAAATTGCCATATTGTTTTTCACAGAGGTTGCATGAAATTACACTTCCACCAACAGTGTAGAAACATTCCCTCTTCCCCACATCATTTCCCACATCTGTTGCTTTTGAGTTATTGATGATGGGCATCCTGACTGGAGTTAGGTGGTATCTCAGTGTGGTTTTGATTTGCAATTCTTTGATGATTAGTGAGACTGGGCATTTTTTAATGTATCTATTGGCTGCTCATATGTCTTCTTTTAAGAAGTGTCTATATCTTTTGCCACTTTTAATTCGACTGTTTGATTTTTTTCCTTTTGGCACATTTGAGTTCTTTGTAGAACCTGGATATTAGACCTATCTCAGATGTACAGTGCAAATACTTTTTCCCATTCTGTGGGCTGTTTCTCTGCTTTCTTAATGGCTTAATTTGCTTTGCAGATGCTTTTCAGTTTAATGAGATCCCACTTGTCTATCTTTCTGCTTATGGCATGGGAATTTGGGATTTTGATCAGAAATTGGTTGCCTGTTCTTAATTCCATAATGTTATCTCCAGTATTTTCTAAGATTCTTATAGTTGGACATTTTACATTTAGGTCTTTGATTCATTTAGAGTTGATTTTTTTGTGTGGTGAAGTTAGGAGTCTTATTTCAATCTTCATCATGGTGTCAGTTTTTTCAGCACCATTTACTGAATGAGTTCTCCTATGCCCAGTGGTGGTTGTTGTTGGAGGCTTTTTTGAAGATGAGTTTGTTGAGAAATTGAGGTTTTGCTTTTGGAATCTCTTTCCTGCTCCATTGGTCTATATGACTATTCTCATACCAATGCCAGGCTGTTTTGATTAGTGTAGCCTTATTATATAATCAGATTTAAAGTCTGAAAGTGTGATACCTCCAATTTTGTTTGTTTTGCTAAGGATTGTTTTGGCTATTAATGGTCATTTATGTTTCTGTATGAATTTCTGTATTGTCGTTTCCAGGTCAAAGAAGAGTGATGTTGGTAATTTAATGGGTATTGCATTGAATCAGTAGATTGCCATTGGTAGGATGGACATCTTAACAATGTTGACTCTTCCAGTCCATGAGCTTGGAATCTTTTTCCATTTGTTTGTGTCTTCTTTGATTTCATTGTGCAGTGTTTTGTAGTTTTCATTGTAAAGGACTTTTACTTCTTTGGTTAAAAAGATGCTAAGGTATTTCAATTTTGGTGGCTATTGTGAATGAGATTGTACTTTTTATTTGGTTATCTGTCGGCTATTGTTGGTTTTTAAGAATGTGACCGTCTTTTGCACGTTCATTTTGTACCCTGAGAATTTACCAAACTCCTTTATTAGTGCAAGGAGGCTTTTGATAGATTCTCTTGGTTTTTTTTTTTGTTTTTTTTTTTTTAATTATGGTATTGTGGGGTACAGTTAGGGGTTAGGCAAACAAAAATGCTTCGTTCAGGCACCCTTGATGATAAGAGGTGTCTCCCCATCCCCAGACAGATATTTACCACCATTGGTCCCATCACCCTACCCCTCCCCCACCCATAGTTTCCCATCACCCTCAGTCATTTTCTTGTGGTAGTACGTTGGATGATCAAGGTCTACTATATGAGTGAGAACATGTGGTACTTAGTTTTTTGTTTTTGTGAGAGGTCACTCAGTATTATGGACTCTAGTTCCATCCAGGTTGCTGCGAAATTCATGATTTCATTCTTCTTTATGGCTGCATAGTATTCCATCGTGTATATGTACCACATTTTTTTAATC
>CAUYQG010017305.1:5000-28114 GCA_963574415.1 Tarsius wallacei
AAAGGACTTTCCATCTGATACAATATACCTATCAAGATGCTTTTTCCATTGCTCAAAGAGTTTTTGTATTTGTCAATTTTGATGCCTATTAGTGCTTCTGCTGTTTTTTCTTTCACCTCCTCCACATCAGTAAAACATTTCCCTTTGAGGACTTTTCTCATCTGAGGAAAACAAAAAAAAATAAAGACAATAGGCGAGATTTGGTGAATAGGGAAGGCAGGGCCCCGGGGTCATCCTGTTTGGGTCAAAAACTGAACATTCAGTGCCGTGTGGGCAGGTGAAATCAGCCTTGAAACATTTTCAAAAAAAAAAAAAAAAAGTTCACTGACGCCAATGCCAAATGCGGTAGCTCATGCCTGTAATCCCAGCCCTTTGGAAGGCAGAGGAGAGAGGATTGCCTGAACCCAGGGCTTTGAGACCAGCCTGGGCAACTTTGTGAGACCTCGTCACTACAATAAATCAAAAAATTAGCCACAGACAGTGCCAATCACAAAGTTATTTCTCAAAAACCAGACAGAGACAGTTCTTCAAGCAGTCATTGCTGATTATAAAATGATCGGAAAGTACATCTATTATACTTCTTAGCCCTTGTAGTATGTTTAGCACCCTTAATAGTGATATTTTCTTATAAAACTTTAGACAAATTGTGTGATTTGCAAATACTTTTTAAAAAGATCTTTTGCCGGTTGACTTGCTAATGAAAGTCTAAAGGTAAAAACTTAGGCAGGTGATTTTTGTTGAACTTTTAGTTACCCTGCCTCCCAGAAATCAATATAACTCCTCCAAGCAGGGCTTATAATATCATTTAGTTATTGGTAATTTAAAACATTTAGCTTTCAGAAAGAAAATAAACAATCCCAAACGTATTTGACAATACTCACTTCCATATATTTTAATTCTGTTTTGAAATAGTTGTTGTGATTGGTAATCTAGCCATGAAATGTGGTTATAGAAATATAAAGTTGTAAGAAAATACTTGCGTATTTATTCTGTCTACTATTTTTAATACATCTAAAACAAGTCATTAAAAGTTATGAAGTATTTTGCTTCTGATACATCCCGATGTTTGAAGGGATGAGAACAGTAGTAAATAAGATTTCAAAAATATTTGCATTCATCCATGACATTCCTGTTTATGTTCAGAAGGCACGTTAAATAATATTATGTAGAATATTGTATCAAAAATTATTAAAGATCAGTTCAAATTCGAGTTGATATTTTCTGTACTACATATTTCCATAAACTGGGTAGCATTTATTTACATAAGAACATACAGAGTGGTGTTCATTTTCAGAATATTTACAGCTACATCTAAAAAAAATCACAACCTTTTGATTTCTACTAACTTACGAATAAGAACTGATTTGTGCTAAGGATAAGTAAGGAACGAATAAAACAAGTGCATATTTATCTGTGAATAATAAGCATTTACAATAAAATCTGTCATAAATGTACAAAACCACCGGTGCCATGGACTCCATCTTGGTCTGTTTTTAAAATCTAACTTCCTCTGGCTTTAATGTGGCCAAATGATATTCTTAGAGAAAAACTTCCAAAATATTATTTGCAATCCTCATGTCAGAAGCATTTTAATTTTGAACATACGGAGGGCTATGTGGTGGTATGTTACTTATTATTTTGACAAGAAATTAGCCATCAAATTAATGTGGCATGATTTTCCATATGTGGGATAACATTACACAAACCCACTACATTAAATGAAGCTCAATTTCAGACACTAAATGTTTCAGTTGCATGTTGAAATTACAGTTATTTATTTTTTCATTATTTTCAGCTCAGGAAGTAAACCAGGGACACACCAGACTTGGAAAGTAATTTTAACCCTACATTATTATTATTATAATTATTATTGTTATCATTATTATTACTTTTAAGAGACTCACTGTGTGGAAAAGCTGTTCTTCCACCAAGCATTTGTTAGTATCTCCCCTCATTTATACAAATTTTGAGTGTCTAAAAAGAAACTATAGTTAGCCATTCATCTAACATATTTATTGAGTGCTTATGCTAGACTCTATTCTTTTTGCATAATTATCTATTAAAACATGGCATCAGCAAAGAGCTCTAACACATTTTCTTAAACTTTAGTCTGTTGGTATTATTAAGTAAGAATAAAAATCAGTTTTATATTTTTATTTATTTCTAAGATCTATATGATTTTTTACCTAAAAGCTTTAAAAATACTTATGTGGATTTTGCGAATTTACAGTAAAAAATGTTAATAATCAAATATTTTAAAAGTCTCAGGGATTAGCTTTTATGTGTATATTTAACATATTGTTTCACATTTGTAAATTTCTGTTCATGACCTCATTCTATTTTTTGTTTTCCTTTTTCTTTTTAATCTTGGTTTATATTCTATTTATACTGATTATTCAGATCCCTATTATGAAGATGGAAAATGTACCTGTGATATGTTAAATGGGGTGAAGGGAAGTGGTTTATAAAAGACTACATCAAGTCTGAGACTATTTTAAATAGATAAACATATGTATATTTATCTTATTTTTATGACTGCTAATAGACTAACACCTATATAATAATTAAAAAAAATTATTAATCTACTGAGAAGCAGAGTTCACTTCCCTCTGTGGAAACCCAAGGGGTCGGAGCTTCCTCTTCCTGTGTACTGGTTGGCAGCTAAGACGTGAGAGTGTCATTTTCTTGGATCCTTCCTCATCTTTGAATGCTGAGAGGCTGACACAAATAAATTAGGACAGTATGCTATTGAAAGACTGGCAGTGGAAATGATGTCAAGTCCTGTGGTGTGGTATCAGCAGTGCAGTCTTTTTTTTAATTTTTAAAAAATGTTTTATTTTAAAGACGTGGGGTACAATTCAGGGTTAGGTGTACAAATGCTCATTATGCAGGTACCCTTGTGGATGAGGTGTGCCCCCCCCTCCTCTGGCAGCTTCCCACTACTACCAATCCTTCTCTTATAGTATTATGATAATTGTTCAAGGTCTGCTTATGAGTGAGAACATGTGATACTCAGCAGTGTGGTCTTAAGAATACTTTGAGGCATGTATTTCTAGGCTTGTTTTCAAAATCTATACAATACATTCCTTTTCTATTTAATTATGTTTTACTTTTTACTGTTGCTTGCAACCAAAACTACTTAACGTAAAATGGATTGTAGGGATTCGATTTTCAAGAATATGTAGGAACTCTGGATTCGTTTGCGGACAACATAGGGACTGAAGATGGGGAATTTTCATTAATATTTTAAGAAAGTATCCTAAACTGCATGTATTTTAGCACCAAAGGTGAAGTGCCTTATTCATTATCGCCCATGGTTACCCATTAGAGGCAAAGCTTCAGGGTGTAGCACTGATGTAGCTATTAAGTACTATGAAGGCAAGAGGAATTTAATAACTACATGGCTGAGTAGGACTTTAAAATGCATTGGATGACATAAAGAAAGCGAATGACACACATTTCTACATTCTCTGCTAAAGGAATAGACTGAAACCTGGAGCCATTTTTTGACATTGCTTAAATCATCTGCTCTCTCTTGTAGCCTTAGGCAGAGGTAGACAAAATACAAAGGCAAATGTAAATCCTATGACTGATGATTTTCAATATCAGTTGAATTCACAGGATTACTACATTTTGGAGATGAGAGTTAGAGTATTAACTTGGAGAGACTTGTAGTTCAGAAATTGGAATGGGAATATCCCAGTCATCTAAAGCATGAGGCCCCTTCCATGACAAGTGACCTTTTATAACTTGTCTGATAGGGTTGCTCATCATCAGATTGAAGATGATATTATTATTCTTTTTTCCACAGGAGTTCATTTACAAGAGAAAGCCAATAATCCACACGCTTCCTAACAACCACCTCTCAATGTTCTTTTGCTGGACTATCAGATTCCAGCATAATCTGAAGAATTGATTGTAGGATGAAAAATTTTATTCATGGACACATTTCCCTAATTATTTTACTAAGTAACTAGAAAATTAGTAAATCTTTGGATTTTGGTGCTGTTTCATCTACATGGGGACTGGTATTTTTTTCTAGGTCAGGTTACATTTATCAATATGGATATTCTTGCTTGAGTTTCTATATTCATATGGTAATTTGGACCTCTGGGTAATTGCAATAGTTTTCTTGATTGATTAACAAAAATGTGGGCCTAACCATGACCCTCATTAATGCCAGAAATTACAATGCCAGAAACTACTTGGCATATCATGGAATAAGGAATCCAAAATGTTAGAGCAACAGAAATGTTGGACGTGACTTTTTAAATGTTTAACTCACCACACACTCCCTAAAAATACCTGTCTAGTAGATGGAAGTAATAGCTTGGCTAAAATCCTGAGGAATGCATAGATGGGTTGTGTTCATCTTGCAATGTGTGCTGTTTTATAGACTAGCAGACCAGAGAAAGACACTGTGGTTGGAAAGAGACCCTTGATTTCAGTGGGACTTGGTAAATCCTTAAATCGAAGAGAAAATTAACAGCAATGAAGTACCAGAAGAAAAGTTGACATGCATAGTAAATGGCAGAGACTGCTAAGGTAAGAATCCTTCTCTCTTTAAGGGTATTTGAATGTACAGAACTGTGTATTTTTTAGGACCAGATTAGATAGATAATAATCCATTAAAGTCCTAAGTAGCAGGTACTACTAGAATCCTATATAATAGTCATTCACTGCATATTCCATATTAATAGGGCCCTAATCTTGTTCAGTACTACACTCATAAAAATGGATTCCTATGAACTATTCAGACATCCATTCATATATCTAAGCATATCATAGTTATCTCATTCATATTGCTAGGGATTGACTTAGGCATGGGAGTCTAAGCTAAAATTATGAAACATGAGCAAGAACTTCTAGCTACTTCCTGCGAAGTATTCTATTTTAAAAAGGAAAAAAGGAGTAAGATATTGCCACTCTTCTGTCACTGGACTATAACCTGTCTAGATGATGCCTGGAACTGTAGCAGCCATCCTGTGATGATGAGGCAACTAGCCTATGGACCAAGCTTACATGCTGAAGACAGCAAAGTGAAAATACAAGGGAGAGTCCCCCAAAATGCAAAATTATATTTTGAAGGGTGGGCCCTTTGTAGTACAGGCTTCCCCCACTAGGGAAGTGTTCTAGGAATCAACCCATCAGCATCAGCGTACTAGTTAGCATTGTGAACAGGCTGTGTTCAGCTTCAGTTAACTTTCCTTTTGGAGAGTCAACGCATTTGCTCATTTCACCGTGGGTGATTTACACGAACAACCCACCCACTCTGCGATGAGTGTTCAGCAGTTTTTAACCAAGAACAGCAATGACCTTTATGCCACACTCTCCCTATTCACCTGATCTGGCCCCAAGTGACTATTTTTTTTGTTTGTTTCTCTGGATGAAAAAAGTCCTCAAAGGGAAATATTTTTTCTGATGTGTAAGAGGTGAAAAACGGCAGCACAAAAAGGTGTCAAAATTGACGAGTTCAGACACTGTTTTGAGTAGTGGAAAATGCGTCTTGATAGGTGTATTGCATCCAACAGAGAGTACTTTGAAGGTGTCTGAAGTTTAAGCATGTAAGAATAAATACACAATTTTTTGTAAATAAATTTCATATCATTTATAAAAATAATTTTGGGGGGCCCTCCCTCATATACAAAGAATCCTCAGTTACAGGAAAAATTGAATTAACCATTTGTGAAGACTTTCTCTGAATTTTTTTCTCCACATAAGAGAGAAAACAACATGTTTTAAAAAGTTTAACTATTATTGCTTTGTACTTTTAAAAAAATAACTCTATGTCTGGAGATCAAAGACATATTTTACTGGAGCCAGGAGGACAGTGATTCATGGTTTTTATCATAATCCCTGAAAAACTCAGAATCTCTCTGATAAAGAGAAGGTAAGTCCATCCAATAGCCACACGGATGTAATGTGAGCCACGCCTTCGGGTTTTAACCTAAAGGGCCTGTAGGAATTTATCATAATTCCTATACTATGAGAAAGGCAGAAATCCAGCTCTGCCATGAATTATAAAACAGGAACTCTGATTGACACTAGTATTAATTGTTGAGAACCCAGAACTCCACAAATTCACCAATCAGTGTCAAGGCTTATGAGGGTCAGGTGATAAATGGAGTTTTTCCCCAAGTTTGCTTCATAATCAGTCTAGTGAAACCTCCAATTCATCCTGTGTTCATTCCATCAGTTCCCAAGTATGCATTTGGAAAAGGTCACTTTGCAACCGGCAGAATTTTTTCACTGGCCTATTGTTTTTTGCAATAAGTGTTATTTGGGGACCATTTCTCCTTATCCAGAAAGTTAACAAAAATCAGTATCATATCTCTGGGGAGAGTACAAAATTAGTACAGCCATCTAAGATTTTTAGAAGATAGGATGGTGATCCCTATCACATTCTCATTTAATTTTCAAGTTTGATTAATGGAGAAGTGAATAGCTCTTAAAGAAGGACATTGGGTTAGCATAGTGTATGTTTAATTGATTAGTAATTTCAATTTTATTCAGATTTCCAGATGTAATTTCTTTTCTAAAGCCAAACGGTGTCCTTTGTCAAAGTAAATACATATTAACCTAATAATGTTATTTTTTTCCCTTCTAGCCCAGAGAAGACCCAGATCAGTTAGCTCAGACCAAAATAGCAAGAAGTAGAGCGTATCCTAGGTATCTCACAATAACCCACTTGTTAGTCCAAAATACAAGTACCTACAATTTCAGTGAAGTTTCTGCATATCCAGTGATCTTGGCCTCAGTGGGGTAACACATTCCAAAGGGAAGGACATGTGTGCCCCTGCCATTAGACAAGAAGCACATTTGAGCCTTTTTTTAAAAAAAGCATTTTGTGTTCAATAAGCAGTACATTTCATTATACTGCTCTAACCCATTAATCAGTTACCTGAAAGAATGCCACTTTTGAATAAGGCTCAGAGCAAAACAAGTTTTTTTAACTTGTGAAGGTGGTGGTGTGAGGATCTCTAATACTAAGGAGATACACTGCTGTGCATGGGTGTATTCAGCACGTTGAAACAGACTAGGCAGAAAGGAACGAATTCCTAAATAAGAATGCTGGAGACCACTGGGGTTTTGAAACTCATGCCTCCTTTAGCAAGTAACTAGTCTCCTTGTGACAAACAGCTCTTGGCCTCTACTGGGATTTGATGGAGTCTGAATATTTGAATACCTCACCACAGGACAGAAGATGACACTGTGACCTTACTGCAGTAGACAGTATCTGATCTACTTGGACTCCTTCTAATCACAGGGGTGGAACCACCTGAAGGAATCGTATAAACAAACGGCACACACTCTTAGTTCCACCCTCCTGCCCTATTGTAATCCCTCCTTCATTACTCATCTCTTATTTCATGGAGAATAGTCAGTGACCACTCAGTGAGGGGGAAGATGCTGGAGCCAATTTTACAATAAGTACTGAATGATATTCTAGTCCTAGCTAGAAATTATTCTTATAGAATTACGCTCCCATTCCAGGCGTCCTTGAAAGACTCTAAAAGAGGTTAATCCTTCTAGCACGAGGAACTTTTAGAACCATGTGTCATTGCTCACATCTTTCTGGAAGGGATGATGGCCCAAAGCCAAAATCTATACTAAATTATAGACAGATGTTGAAGGAAAGGGGATTAGCAAAAGCCAAGGAATAGGAAAAGGGCAATTTGGGGAAAAAACAACATGTGGAAGGACCTTCTGGAATGTGAGGACAGAATGTGAGGACAGATGTGTTCCATGTGAACAGTAATTTGAAGATTTGTTTGAATTTGGAGAGAACTTTTAATATCAGGTAGACGAGTGATCAACATGAAGTAAGCACCGTATAAGTAATGGTTAAATAAATAATAGAAAACGATCATATCTAGAGGTAGATAAATTAATGGAAGACTACAAAAATGATAGTTATATCTCTTTTAGGATTGAATATGCGGGGCACACATGTTGGTTAAAAGCCTCAACTATGTGTGGTACTAGCAAAATAACTAGATAAGATAACTTGCGAAGCAGTCAACAGCAGCCTTCGTTCTCTATCCTCTGTTGGGTCTGTGGAATGGGCTCATGACTCATGGGGCCATGACATTAATACTAGAGGTTATGTAGGCTTTCAACATCTTGAACCTTCTCTCCCCAAAGCTCCCCTGACTACTGTCACTGATGAGTGCCAAATTTGACAGTAAAAGATATCAACCTTGTGGTTTGTGGAGTGATTGAACCGAACAAAGGAAAGTAATACTGGTCCTCTTCAAAGGATATAGAGAGTTGTATGGATAAAACCCAGGTGACTCTGTGGGGTATTCTTTCACACCGCGTAGACGGCCTGCATTAACATTCTGATTCTACAACTTACTACCTGAGTAAAAGTAGGCAAGTCATATAAACTCTATTTCTTCAACTGTAAAACAAGAGGAAAAAAAAATCTTACCTCTGTCTCAGGACTGTCATAAGTATTAAATGACTTCACATATATAAAACATTAATAGCAGTGATCAACTTGAAGCAAGCACCATATAAGTAACGGTTAAATAAATAATAGAAAACTATCATATCTAGGGGAAGACAAATTAATGGAAGACTATAAAAAGTGATTTCAGGACTGAATATGTGAGGCACACCAGTTGGTTAAAAGCCTCACCTATGTGTGGTGCTAGCAAAATGTAAAGAAAACCTAAAACAATGCACGCATACTAATTATATCCTTAGAGCCAGTTGCAGAAGTGAGGGATATTGTAGCTCGCCCCATATGTTTTTCCTGATGCTGTGTGTATGAGCAAATATTCACTTGTTTTCCTTTCTTTTCCTCCATGTTTAACTCCCTTTTGTATACTAACTATGAGTGTGGAGGTAAACTTTCCCATGTTTACAAGATGATGAGATGGATCACAATAGAAGACAAAATACATGGATATCACCTGGAGATACTGTCATTGATGATAAGCAAATGATGCAGTTTGGACTGTTTCTGTTTTGAGGGGATGGTTTAATGAGAGTTAGTTATAGTGTCTAACAGAGGAGCAGTGGTAAGAAACATGAATGTAGCTGTTCTATGGCCAATCTGCGAAAATCTATTGCACATTAGTCAATATTCAACTCTCAGGTCCCTTTTTCCCGTGAAAGGAATGTCTCAGTGCTTAAACTTGGTGGGAAGTGGGTCCGGTGTCCTATATGAAACCCAAAGGGGTTGTGTGGCTAAACACACAGGCATATGCCTTAGGTTTAAGCAACCAGTCTACCACATACGTTTTTGAATTTTGATGAAGTGTAGCAAAGACCTATTTTCATGGGGAAGTTAATGAAGGCACATATGAAAATGTCAAAGGCCCTGCAGTGTCCGTGACATGAGGAGAGTGGCTGTGATGACAATGGTTGCGTCCTAGCTAGACTGGTGTGACTGGCTGAGCTTTCTCTTCCCTGTTCTTGCTACCTTTTACCAGAAGACTAGAGCTCCAGTTTTCAAAGTGTCCTTCCGTCTATGCAGGTAATCAAATGTATATTTAAATATATATTGATATGCATCTTTAAACACACACATACACAACACAAAGAGAAAATTGGTGGATATAAACTATTATCAGAAAATAATGAAAAGCTGCACACATATTAATAGTCGTTAACTCAGGATATTATAATCTTATGGTGGACCATCAATATATTTTGTATTCTTACTTTCCTAGAATACTTTTTTTTTTTTTTTTGAGTTGGAGTCTCACCCTATCGCCCAGACTGGAGTGCAGTGGTCGCTCCCGGCCACCGCAGCCTCGACCTGCTGGGCTCCAGCGATCCTTCTGCCTCAGCCTTCCAAGTAGCTGGAACCACAGGCACACACTACCACACCCGGCTAATTTTTTAATTTATTGTAGAGATGGGGTCTCGCCAAGTTGCCCAGGCGGGTCTTGAACCCGCAAGCTCAGGCAATCCACTCACCTCAGCCTTCCAAGTGTGGGATTACAGGCTGAGCCACCAAGCCTGGCTTAGAATACTTTTAAATTTAGAGAAAAAAAAAAACCCACAAAGTACACCAAATTTGAAAAATACATTGTTTTCACAGTTTTTGGAACTTTATCTTTCGATCTGCAAGTTTAACTTTCACAGAGGGTATAAAACACCAAAGTATACATGTAAATATGATTCACCTGCTAATGGCATGCCTGGGTTTCTTCTTACATTATAAGTTGTCTCCCTTTCTTGAGTAGGAAATAAAAAATAAAATTATAAAGTTTTATAATTTGAAGAATATTCCTGATCAGAACCCCAACAACCCACGCCAAAAGAGATAAGATAGACAAGAGGGAGCTCATCAAAATGAAAAGCTTCTGCAAAGCAAAAAAAAAAAAAAAAAAAAAAAAAAAAAAAATAATCAAGAGAGCAGGGAGACAGCCCACAGAATGGGAAAAAATATTTGCCAACTGTATATCTGACAAAGGCCTAACACCTAGGGTCATACAAGGAACTCAAATGTGCCGAAAGGTAAAAAAACACACAGCCCCATTAAAAAGTGGACAAAAGACATGAATAGACACTTCTGAAAGGAAGAGATACGGGCAGCCAACAGACACATGAAAAAGTGCTCGGCCTCACTCATCATCAGAGAAATGCAAATCAAAACCACACAGATACCACCTTACCCCAGTAAGAATGGCTATCCTTAATGAAACAAAAACAACAGATGATGGCAAGGATGCAGAGAAAGGGGAATGCTTCCACACTGCTGGTGGTAATGCAAACTAGTTGAACCTCTATGGAAAACAATGTGGCCATTTCTAAAAGAATTAGACATCGACCTTCCATATGACCCAGCAATCCCCCTACCGTGAATATACCTGGAGGAACACAAAGCATTCTACAAAAGAGATACCTGCACACGCATGTTTATTGCAGCACTATTTACAATAGCAAAAACATGGAACCAACCGTGCTGTCTATCAAAATTGGATTGGTAAAAAAAAATGTGATACATATACACGATGGAATATTATGCAGCGATAAAGAACAACAAAACTATGGACTTTGCAGCAACTTGCATGACATTAGATTCTATAATACTAAGTGATCTATTACGGAAACAAAGAACTAAGTACCATATGTTCTCGCTCATAAGTGGCTCCTGAACATTTACCATAATACTATAAGAAAGAGGTTGGCAGTAGCCAGAAACCACCAGCGGAAGGAGTGGGGGAGTATACAAATAAGTAAGAGTACCTGATCTGAAACCAGGTGAAATAGGGACGAAAGGGAGGCCCAAACTCTACCTGTATGATGACCACTTATATGCCTAATCCCGACTTGTATCCCACATCTTTAAAATACAATACTTTTTTTTTTAAAATAAAAATATCATGAATTGGAAAGAAGGGGGGGGGACTACAGTTGCAGATAAAATATTTTTCTATCTATTATTCTTCCCATTTGGTTTGGTGAACATCAAAGGACATTAATTTAACTTCAGCAGATCCTGGGCACTGCACTGTTCCAAACAGAGACAGACAATAAACTATGAGTGACAGTGATTGACGGGCCCTCATGGTAGGTCCAAAGACCATGGAAGTTTCTGTAAGGAACACTCAGGCCATTTGGATGACTTTAGCGTCTTTAGTCCATAATTTTGTTCTTCTTTATGACTGCATAATATTCCATCGTGTATATGTATCACATTTTTTTTATCCAGTTCAATTTCAAGGGACAACATGGTTGGTTTCATGTTTTTGCTATTGTAAATAGTGCTGCAATAAACATGCGTGTGCAGATATCTTTTCTGTAGAATGCTTTGTGTTCCACCGGGTATATTCCCAGGAGGGGGATTGCGGGGTCATATGGAAGGTCGATGTCTAATTCTTTTAGATGTAGAGAAGAAGTCTTAGTACCACAGAAAGTGTTTTTGTCTGAATAATTTTTCTGTGGTGATTGTTAGATTTGAGTTATATACATTTTAAAAGATTACCTAAAATTTACAAGCAAAAAATCTGTTATTTTCTATCTTAAGAGTCATATTTATAATAAGGAATAGGAGTGGAATTAACAGAAATGATTAGAATGCATAATGTGTATATATATATTCATAAATTTATATTCACACATAAACATAGATATTATATATGTATAAGATATACATATATAAATATAGATATTTTATATATAATATATTAAATATAGATATTATATATAAAGATATTATATATAAAGATATATATGTATATATAAAGAGATACAGCACAACCGGCTTATAAATCATCAAGTCCTGGGTTTAATTATTAATTCTTTTTCTTACTAGCTATATCATTTGTGCTAGTTACTTTTTTTTCTCTCTGGACCTTCAGTTGCTGATGTTAAAAATGAGGAAAATAATTATGTACTCTTTGAGGTGGGGTAAATAACGAATGAGATAATCCATGAAGAGTGTGTATCCCAGTTCATGGCACAAAGTGGATGCTCAGTAGATTTTATTAATATTATTAATTCTATATTCTGCCACTCCCATTAGAATATATATGTTAGAACATGAACTCAGACATGGAGTGGCCCTTAGAAAGCATTTATTTTGTGTTACTTATCTCACTTATAGGTGAAAAAGCTAGAACTGGAGATCGTGAGTATTTACTTAAGGTTATACATATTTTTAGTGAACAAAATGAAAAATATAATTCAATTTTTATTTCATTTCTATCTATTTATTTGAGTCGCAGTACCATTCTGTTGCCCAGTCTGGAATGCAAGTGCACGTCCGACCATGCCTGGCTGATAGTTTGAGTTTTTACATAGACGGGATCTCACTATGTTGCCCAGGCTGGTTTCAAATTTCTGGGATCAAGCAATCCTCTGATCTTGCCCTCCCAAAGTGCTGGGATCACAGGCATGAGTCACAGAGACTGGACTAATCAAATTCCATAATTTTTTTGCTTAATTTTTTATCTGTCTGGCACATCTTTCAGTTTCTCAGATCTATACACTAATATGTACTCAGTACACATTTTCCAAAAGTACATGCAGGTGCTTTAGGTTAACTATTAACACAAATATTAAGACTGTATTTATGAAATATTAAGAGATATCTGTTAGATTTTTCTTTTAACATTGGTAGTTTCTTAAATAAGTTGGAAAGTACATGTAAGCACTCATGTTAAGAACATTTTGTTTTTTATCTTTGCTTGGACAAGGAATTAGGATGAATATTGAATATGTTTATGAACAATCATAAATTTTTAATATTGGAAAATTTTTTGCTAATTTTTCCTTTAAACTAGCTAAAGGAAGACATTATTTTTGGATGCATATATCCATACTCATACACTCATCTGTATGCTAATCTGTGAATGAAAGAAAGAAAAACATGCAAAGAATTTTTGCTTAAAATAATTTTGATTTAGAAGACTTTTCTAATCTGTGTTTCTTTTGTACCCACATATGTATGGTTGTCTTCTTGAAGTGATTTTAAAGGGCAGTCACTCAAACCACAAATACTCAAAGTGTACTGAAGGAGAGTACTTTTTCTTGGCATGAAAACGAAGAAGCAAAAATCTCATACAATTCTCTGTAGCAACACCGTAGGATTTTTGCATTTCACTTTATCATTTCTAAGTAAAAAGGAGAATTGAATCTATGATGATATTGACAGCTATTAACCAAAGCTGCTAATTCAAGTGGGTCTAAGTTAAGACGAAAAAAGGGAAAGAATGAAAGGAAGGTATGAGGGAGAAAAATGAAAAAGTCTGGAACAGCAACAACAAAGGCCAAATGCCAGTCTTAATTCTACAAGCAGTACCGTTATTCAAACCTGATGCTTTAATTGTGAAGGAAATGGTTCATTTTAGTAACAAACTAATTACAAGCTAGCACACTAGTCAAAATTTTTTTTTTTTCTCCAGATCATCACCTCACTGGTTGCATGTTGGACAAATGCTCCTCAATGAGGAGTATCAGGTGGTGGGCTGGGTAGTTCACGTGATGTGAAGGAAAACTGAATCTCCACTTACATATCTTACTTGATTCTTAGTGGATATTTTTGTGCGTATTTCATACGGAACATGATATATTAGTATACTAGTACTTGTTATATCCTATACATATGATATGCATGTGAAATTGTTTATGGGATGATGTATGTGATCAAAGTTGTTTAGAGATCACTAAAGTTGTTTAGTCTATACTGTCAAGTAAGAGATAGCAAACTATGGCCCCTGGGCAAAATTTGACGTTTAATACCTGGCGTTATAAATAAAGTTTTATGAAAACACAGGCATGTTTGCATGTTTTCTATAAATGCTTTTGTGCTATAATGGCAAAGCTAAGTTGCTGGAACAGAATCTTTATGGCTCCCAGAGCCTACAATATTTATTCCTAGGCCATTTACAGAAAAAAGTTGGCTTGTCTCTGCTCTAGAGAAATAAGAAAATAATTCAGGTCAAAGTTGCTTGTGGACGAGCAGGAAATCTTCATATCTCTTAGGAACTTGGTTTCAGAGTTTATAAATAGTTGCTGCACCTTGAAATTTTCTCAGCTAACAGAAGAAAGGTGCTAGTATATCACTTTTTTTTTTTAACCGTAAATGTTAAGTATGCTTTATATCTGTTTCCTCAAATCAGTCCTTTTCTCTATTTATAAAGAAAGTTAATGACCTTAGCCAGTTACTTAAATCCTTTAGGCCTCAGTTTACTTATATAAGAAAAAATTAATATAAATAGCAGTGCCTTATATGGTCCTCTGAGGGTTAGACTGCCTGTAGGATCCCATGTTTGGCAAAAGAACTCTCAGTAAGAGATAAATGCCTCTCCTCTCACATATTTTAACAGGATGTAGTTCATGTAGATTTGACTCAATAAAGTAACAGTAATACATGAGAATTTATTGATCTTTAAAAATACGTTTATTAAGCTTGTGCATATATACAAATTATATATCTTAAGATCAACATAAACAAAAACAAATATACGCAAAACAAAATATAAATTACTGATCAAATAATATTAAAATGAGAACAGAAATATACATAAAGGTACAGGAAAACTGTGGTTGCTCATTGATGGGTGTTAACTGATTGATGGAATTTAGCCAGGAATTTGGCCAGTGATCTCATTGATTAGACCATGACCACAAGGCTCAGCTTGTGGGCTTACGATTCAACTGGGGAAGAACTTTGCTATATTTTAATTAGAAACACAAACCTATGTAAGTATTTTCCAATATGGGTGTTCTAGTGCTGTATGCTTCTTTGTAAAACCAAAAGAGCCCTGTTCTTTTGATTCCTTAAGAATTCTGAATTTTGGTAATCAAAATCTATGTTCTCAATGGGAAGAATCATGAATTTTTTTCATTATTTACTGCTGTGCATGTTTTTTAAGCTTTCGCTTTTTTGTTGAATTGATTTTTAAAAATATTTAACTGACAAAAACCGTAGATATTCAAGGTATAGAATTGATGATTTGAAATACACATTGCGTAATGATTATTAACATCAAACTAATTAATATGCCCATTGCCATCCATGCTGTACATCAGATGACCAAAATTTCTTCATCTTATAACTGCCTGCCATTTACAATAATGTGGATCCATCTGAAGGACATTATGCAGTGCGGAGTCAGCCAGACATCGAACAACAAGCGCTGTATGATCTAATCTATACATTAAATCTAAAAAAGTCAGACTCACAGAAACAGACAGTAGAACAGTGGCTGCCAGGGAATAAGGGTGGAGGAAACAAGGAGATCTTGATCCAAAGATGCTACAGTCTTTTATCTCTAGAGTCCTAATATCTAACTGGGGGCCTAGACAATATTCGGCTCTAAGTGAATATTTATGGAATAAATGAAAGTTAAAGGGAATTGATATAACATGGTAACTGGAAGGAATAGGTAAGGAAGAAGAGAATGAATCCCTTGCAAGTACTAGAAATTACTAAAATTGATGGCCATCAGTTTTATCTAATATTTATTCTTTTTTTCTTTTTCCTTTGAGTTGGGTTCCACCGTGTTGCCCAGGCTGGCGTACAATGGTCCATCATGGCTTACCACAATCTTGACCTCCTGGGCTCAGGCACTCCTTCCACTCAGGCCTCTGGAACAGATGGGGCTGTAGGCGTGTATCATCATGCCCAGCTAATTTTTAAATTTAATTAATTAATCAGCTAATTATTATTTTTGTAGAGGTGAGGGCTCACTCTGCTGCCCAGGCTGGTCTCTAATTCCTGGGTTCAAGCAATCCTCTTACCTTGGCCCCCCAAAGTGCTGGGATTACAGGCATAAGCCACTGCTCCTGGCCTATCCTTTAATTTTAAAGATTATATACATACAAATAAATATAATTAAAAAGGACTTTTTTTTAAAAGATGTAAGTTCCTGGTGGAAAAATACAGTATTTTTAGAGCACCGAAAACCTGTTATTGAGGTGAGTATCTGGAATGCTAAAAATTAAAGAAAAAAAAAGTTTCAGGATTTGTGACATTTTAATTTATAAATTAAATAAATAAAAGAAAGGGAAACAGGCTTGTTAGCACAGAAAATCTGTAATGCATAGAAAATCTTGTTAGCATAGAAAATCTATTATGTTATAGTGTGAATAATCTATTTTAAGGTAATTTTTTATATGCTATCCCCTTTAAATACGTTTTTAATCAACCATTAGATATTGGTGTTCTTTTCCCTTTTCTAGCTGTAAATAGCAATCTCAATGATTCTATTTAAAAACATAGCCCAGTGTTTTCAAAGAGAGAAAGAGATGTATTATAAAGTCAAAAATGCTTATCTGCCATAACTTGAATGATCTTGTCTATTAGAGGCTTCAGTGCTGGCCCCAAGGCAAAGATGGAAAGGCAGGTACCAGGAGAGCACTTGACAGGCTTTCTGACCTAGAAAGGGTACCCCTCGAGCAGACTGCAGAATCTTTTGAGTATGTGTGTGTCAGGGGTTGGGGGTGGAGAGCTAAATTAATGTTAAATTTGAGCTCTTTTTAATACCCAAGGACTTCTAATATGGCTGGACAGTGTAAGTAGGGTCCTTTAGTCAGTGGTGATATTCAAAATCATGTCCTATTCTCTATGACATATTAGATTGAGGCAAGCCTGAGCAGAGAACTTGAGGTAAAAAGTCAGAATCTACCTATGCTTGGGAAAACGTCTTTAGCAAGAGAACATGAAATCAACCACATGAGAAAACATCGAAAGTGCTAAGCATACAGGTCGAACAATTAAGTTCAAGAACTTGCCCCCATGAGCTTATGTTGGCAGCACTGTACAAATGATTCAGAAAAGTTTCATCACCCTGGTATATGGGTGTCTCAGGACTGTGTTTGTGTCAATGTGTGGCGATGTCTTGCTGAGTGTTGTTCATTTTTGTCGCATGTTTTCGTGTGTGAGAAGCATAGAAAACCAAATAAACATCAATCGAGAAACAGTTAGAAAAATCTAAACTGAAAGTCTTGCCATGAGACTGTGCAAAAATAGTCCCAAAGGAGCTCTGACATCATGACAATGCACCAGCTCACACAACACTGTCTGTGAGGGAGTTTTTAGCCAGTGAACAAATAACTGTGTTGGAACACTCTCCCTATTCGCCTGATCTGGCTCCCAGTGACCTTTTTCTTTATGCAAAGATAAAAGAAATATGGAAAGGAAGATATTTGATGACATTCAGAACATCGAGAGTAAAATGATGACAGCTCTGATGCCCATTCCAGAAAAAGAGTTCCAAAATTGCTTTGACAGGTGGACTTGGCACTGGCATCGGTGCATAGCTTCCCAAAAGGAATACTTCAAAGGTGACCACAGTAATATTCAGCAAGGAGGTTCATAGCACTTTTTCTAGGATGAATTCATTAACTTAATTGTCAGACTTCCTAGACAAGTTATAACACCAGTCTTATAGACTGGCTATGCGAACCTGGCAATAGTTAGTAGAAGGCTGCAATTACATAGCCAACTAGGCTGTCTACTACAGAGCTATTCCAAGCTCATGTACAGGGGAAGGTCAGCACATGGATTTGGAACAGGAAAGGGGCAAGATAAGACCAGACAAAGCCACAGTTTGGTGCTCGTCAGCAGCCTGGAGAGACTAAGGCAGGCAGGAAATTAATCTGCTTATGTCTTGAAGGAGAATAATTCTCAGCGTCCCAGAAATTATGTTGCTAGGCATGGAGAGCAACTTTCTATTTTTAATAGCTGTTATTTGGAAATTATCTGAGTGTTAAATACATGGTCATATACTACCTCCAAGCCCCCAGCGAGATACTTCATTTCTCGATTTAACGATGTCTTTTTCTCACCCGTTTCATCCCCAGATTGCAGATCTTTATACCTGTGTATAAAGCACTCCGAAGAGGGATCGTTCACACACTTGGTCTCCAGCAGCATTTGCAATCAAAATTATGCTTATTTTCTCCAATGTTCTCCTCAGTTTTCACAAAATTTTGCCAACATTTAAGGTAAGAACCAGACTCAGGGCAAGCAAACAACTTTAGTATTATCAAGTAATAGAAAATACATAGTTATTCTCTCTTGAGACTTCATCGTTACAGGAATAAAGCCATCAAAACGACTCTAAATAATTTTTGCTAAATATTTCAATCCAGTTTTTATAAAATAAATTATTTTCAGGGTATTTGACTCATGAGAAGAAAACTATTTCAACATATAACCTCAAAATACATTACACGTAAGAATTACCAGAGGAGTTTGCAGATTTTTGGACCATGTCAAAGACTTCTGATTTTGTAGTTTGAAGACCGAGCTTGGAAACTTATTTTTAAGCAAGTCATAAAGCTCATGACGCCACCAAACACCAAATAAACCGCAGATGAAAGAAAAATGAAACTGAAAGGTGTTGGAGCTGACACTGTTTGGATTGTAGAAATGGTACACTGAGAGTCAAGGGAAGGAAGATTTTCCTTTTGATTGACTAAAAACTGCCAAAAACATCTGTGAAAGAAGCCATGTTTAAACCCATCGGAGAATTAAACAGAGTGGGGGATTATGATAAAGCTTTTATCTTGGACAAAATTGATGGAGTGACAGTGCTGTGATGTGTGAAGCTAGCAGAGAGAATATCATGCTATAAAACAGAAAATTTCCTGAGTATGTCAGGAGAAGAATAAGGTATCCAGACATTCAAGTAAGTAGGAGTGAGTTATTCTTCTAAACAGCTGTAGTTTTAAAATGCTAATTGCCAAAGAAGTATTTTCTTTAACTTAGCTCTCAAGTAGAAATAATGTCTAAATGTAGCTCTAAGTGTCCTTTTAGAGCAGGTAGAATTTAGCTCTGTTTACTCTATCCTATGCATGCTACAAATAAATAAATAAAACACCAAAAGCACATCTGACTGGATACCCCAAAAGCGATGACTTTGCCATTTTCACTTCAGTGGGACACATATGCCAACCACAAGAAATAACTAATGTGTTCTATGATATTTAGCAAATAAATACAATGTATTTTTTATTTGTGGGTACCATCTGCAGGATTTCAAGCATGCAAAATATTTTGATGCTTCAGGGAATTTTATATAATTGATGTGATGTTTTTCTGAGAATGACTCAAATGACTGATTAGGAAATATCTTCCCAGTCTAACTTACATTAACTCCTGAAAATAATATCCCCATCCTCTGACTCCAAGAAGTCACCCCACTTCTTCACCAGCGCCCCCTAGTCCTGCTATATTCCTTCCACTTGACAGGAAAACAGAAGACAACAAATCCCACAGGTTATCTAAGTATGGAAAAGGACTTTCTCCCTGGAAGTCCTTGGCCATTTCTCACTAGGCATACAGAGCCAAAGATTAAACTTCATACAATCGCCATGTACTCTGGCATCCTGTTATTCCACTCTTCCTGTTGTTATGGGAGCTTTCCAGGCAGGGCCAATTCCTCTTCCCTGGCTGGACCTGGTCTAGACCCCGAAGCCTCGTAATTGCCCCAGACTTACCAGAAGTGTCAGGTGTCTGTGAAGTTACCTTGGAGCATTAAAAGAGAAGCCTGTAGGACTTTCTGTGGAGCTGAGCCCTTAGGCTGGAAAGTGCAAGAGCTTTGCCTTTTCCACTGAACCAGCTGAGGTACCTGCCCGTAGGTGATGCACATCACACTTTTAAAAAAGGCAGACCCACGTGATGAAGCTACATCCTGCTAGAGTGGCCCCCAGCAAGAAGTGCCAAAAAAGGAAAATCACACAAAGGTAACAGCAGCCCACGTGATTCATAATCAGCGTTGAGGACTTTTCTCATCTGGAAGGACTTGTGAACAAGTCAGATGAGCTGGGAAGCCAAATTGAGAGCTGTGGAAGAGGGGAACAACTTTAAAAGGGCCTCTGAAAAGTGACACCCCACTTCAGGTGTTTCTATTTTCAGTCTGATCTCTTTACTAACCTCATGGATTAACCCATAGATTTTACAATGTAATTTTCAGGGGGCACTACCTGTAAAGCCAGATTTCCCGGTGTCTTTTCTGTTAAATTCGTTTATATCAACACATATCCCATTAACTCCATATCTTAGCATGGGGGTTGCAAATAAAGACAGAGACACAGCCGGGCTTGGTGGCTCAGCCTGTAATCCCGCGCTTGGGAGGCTGAGGTGAGTGGATTGCCTGAGCCTGCGGGTTCAAGACCCGCCTGGGCAACTTGGTGAGACCTCATCTCTACAATAAATCAAAAAATCAGCCGGGCATGGTAGCGCATGCCTGTAATTCCGACTACTCGGAAGGGTGAGGCGGAAGGATCGCCAGAGCCCAGCAGTCTGGGTGACAGAGTGAGACTACAACTCAAAAAAAAAAAAAAAAAAGACAGAGACAGGATCACTAGACCATACGCTCCCTGAGGCCAGAAATGCATTTCAATAGTAGAATCCAAATTATATAAGATGTGATGGTAAATACTCAAATGTGCATACAGTAAAATAGATAGGGATGACATTTATCACACAAATGTACATTTACATGATTTAGCGCACTTAACTATCAGAACTCAAGAGGTAAGTGATGAGAAGGCTGAGGCTTAAAAAACTGAAGACCTTGTCCAACGATACACAGTCTCTAAGCAGGAGAGCCAAGCTTTAAACCTGGGCTTTTACCCTAGAGGATTATGTCCTCCATCTATGTTTTCTGTCTAAGCAGTAAAATATGTAAAAGAGCTTAAGAAGACAATCTATCACAAAAAATGAATATATATGATACATATATCCTTCTATCTTCATCTATTTTAATAGAAAAATAATTTTCAAAATGAAGCTCACATGGATAGAACCTACATGTGTCTAGCCTTATATCCCTTTCATGCAAGAAGAAATGTTATATCTGTTTGATCTTCAAGGTTTCCAAGTAACAAATGTAAATCAACCGCCTGGATAGCCTACTGAATATGTCTTTGAAAATCAACTAATAAAAAATGCACACTTGGGACATTTCTAATCAATAATCTATTTATTGGAGAATCCAAGATATTTTCTAAATGGAGATAGAGAATTGTCTAAGCATGTCCAATTACCTGAAAAGCAGGGTGTGTCTGTGTATTTGGGGATGGGTCACTTAAAGAAGGAAGTTACTGGTGAACTTGCTGGGAAAATTTGCAGTGGAGAAAGCAGCTATATTTATTACAGAAATTGATTCTCTGGACTACTCAGCTCACAGTGAATTCCATCTGATCTAAAAAGATCAACTTGTAAAGGCAGATTCTACCACAGCTATTTTTATAGGAAGGAGTCAAGAAAGGAGCATATACCTGCATTATCATAGAAGATGGGCAGTAAAAGATAAAACAATTAACCCAACCACCAAACAACAACAACAACACAAACAAACAAATAACCTGAGAAGATTTATGAGCATCAATGTTGTCTTTCAGTTTTTACACAAGAGCTGTTGGTTGACTTAAATGTGCAGGTTTAGCGAAATTAGAGCAAAAGTCAGGCTATTAATATCTCCTTAAATGCATGATATATACAGAAATCTGACTGCAATGTTATTGTCCATTCTGAGTTTTGAAGATGAAAATGATGAGCCAGGAAAGGAAAAGAATTTCCAGGGTGATCATAGTGAGCTGTTGTGAATCATTCTAGATTCAAAGAGAAGCATGTCTGTCTCCGGTGTCATTGCTAAACTCTCGACTGGCATTTAATGTCTTGGTTCATGATCTTCAGATGTCCCAGGGAATCAGAGACCGGGAAGTCCTAGCTGTGTGTGACATTCAGAGCTGACTGTTGCACCTGGCTGACGCTCCACCCCAAATCAGGAAGCCTCTAAGAACCAAACCAAAATCTTCAAATCGTTTTTCTGAATACAGAAATACATTGAAAGTGTAAGTAGTTCATGACCTTTTGGAGCTTAATGTGGTAAAGCCAACGTGCCAAATCAGGTCCTGCAAAGGATTCTAATCTGTCCAACACTCAACACAGCCCCAAGTCAGAAGCATAATGTGAAAGTAAATATATAGGCAGATGGCTTTGACAAACAAGCACCAGGTTCAGAGTATGCCTAGGCTTTGAGCTCGCTAACAGAAACTTCCCAAATAATGAAAGTCAAAAAATGCCAGTTATTCACACACTGGCACCACCAGTGAGATCACTTAGACGTAACTACGGAACATAAAGTTACGGCTGAGATGTATATATTTTTTCAGGGATATTAAAAGCTGGTTTTTAGCTTTTATTTTTACATGGCCAAACTTTGATCTTTTCAGTGATGCTTTGTGGGATTCAGATGTATCATAAGGCTGGAGACTTGGAAGATCACAAGTCATGCTGGAGAGAAGAAATAATTCTGGGCCAGGTGCAATTGCTCATGCCTATAATCCCAGCACTTTAGGAGGCTGAGATGAGAGCATTGCTTGAGCCCAGGGGTTTGAGATCAGCCTGGGCAACTTGGCGAGACCTCATCTCTACAATAAATCAAGAAAAATTAGCCGGGCATGGTGGCACACACCTGCAGTTCCAGTTTCTTGGGAGGCTGAGGAGGAAGGATCGCCTGAGGCTGGGTGACAGAGTGAGACTCCAACTCAAAAAAAAAAAAAAAAGAAAGAAAAAGAAAAGAAATAATTCTGGCTCATCAGATGGTAAAGAAGTGGAGTTAACATATAAATGTAACTTGTTATTAGTATTAGATTGTGATTGTCCTGGCTTTCTATTCTGCTTACTGATT
>CAUYQG010017311.1:0-13349 GCA_963574415.1 Tarsius wallacei
CTGTAGTTCCAGCTACTTGGAAGGCTGAGGCGGAAGGATCGCCGGAGCCCAGCAGGTTGAGGCTGCGGTGGCCGGGAGCGGCCACTGCACTCCAGTCTGGGCGACAGAGTGAGACTCCAACTCAAAAAAAAAAAAAAAAAACCAAAAACCAAATTAACACTGCAGTGGCAGTGTGCATGTATTTATATGAAAAAACATCATCATTACCTATAAATGTATTAATTAGTTGCTTGAAATTAGAAGTTGTATAGGAAAAGGAGAGGTTAAAAAAAAGTTACAATGATCAACGTGTAAAATTTGCCTCTGTCCAAACATTATTTAGCACTAGTATATCTCACATCAATGTCTGATCGGTCAGTCTCTTACAGCGACCGGCAGTGAAATGTAAATTTCAACACACATTGATTGCAAAGTTAAAGAAAAAACTTTGCGAATGGTGTGAGATTTCATGAAAACAATGTTGGAGAATTTCTCTAATCACAGCATTTGCTCATCTAACAGACTTAGAGCCATTGGGTCTTTTCTGTTTATCATAGAGAAACATATTAGCCATTAACATCTCCTGTTGTTATGGACTGAATCTTTATACCCCCTCAAATTCATATGTTGAAGCCTTATTCCCCAATGTGATGGTATTCGGAGGTGGAGTCTTTGGAAGGTAATTCGATTTAGATGAGACCATAAAATTGGGGCCCCCATGATTGGATTAGTTCCATCTGAGGATACAGCAAGAAGGTGGCCATCTGTCATTCAAGGAGAGAGCCCTCACCAGACACTACCCTGCTGGTACTTTGATTTTAGAGTTCCAGTATGCGAAACGATGAGAAATAAATTCCTGTTAAGTCACCAAGTGTATGGCATTTCATTATAGGAGGCCAGGCTAACACACTTTTGGTGAAGAAGAATTTTTTGGTTTTTTTTTTTGCAAAAGCAGGATTTAAGAGGACAGAACAGCTCCCACAGTGGGAGGGGACCCAAAGGGGTTGCCCGGTGAAGAGGAATTTAATCTGATGGCCTGAAGCTCCTTTGGTTTTTATATAAAGTCTCTAAAAATGTTTGGAATAATGTTAACAGATCACCCAATCCATCTCCTATTGAGAACCACTATCTGGGGTATGAAGACATTAAACAATCCTCCCTGTCTGCTGAGAAGAACATTACAGGTCAAAGTGTAATCCAATACAGTTCACATTGGTTAACGACTTCAAACAAATGTTTAGTTATGGAAGATTCAGTGAATGCTAAAACATAGCTTGCTGGCTGCTTTGCTCTACAATTCCTAATGGACATCTAACCAGGTAACGAGTTAGACCTAGGATGCAATGGGGGAAATTAATCCATACGTTATGCTGCCCGTTCTTTTACATTTAAGTCATTGAGTAAAATCCACCAGCTGTCTGTGAGATCTGTCTTAAAAAGCTCTTACTGCCTTTTCCAAAAATAACATTAAATGACATTTTTCTTAGAGGTAACAAAGTTGAGTGTGAAAGGGCCAAAGTGAGTATTTGATTAAATACTTCATTCTAGATGGCTAGAGAAATTTTACAATTTGGGCAATAAAGGCAATGTCCCTTTTTAAAAAAATGTGGCCCATTTAAAAAAATGTGGCCCGGTTCGGTGGCTCAGCCTGTAATCCCAGCACTTTGGAGGCCGAGGTGAGTGGATTGCCCGAGCCCGTGGGTTCAAGACCAGCCTGGGCAATTTGGCGAGACCTCGTCTCTACAATAAAATAAAAACTAGCCAGGTGTGGTGGCGTGCACCCATGGTTCCAGCTACTCGGAAGGCTGAGGCAGAAGGATCGCTGGAGTCCAGAAGGTCAATGCTGGGGTGGCCGTGAGCGTGCATGCCAGTGCACTCCAACCTGGGTGAAGGAGTGAAACTCCAACTCAAAAAAAAAAAAAAAAATGTTGTGTCCAGTTTTCCCTTCTAAAGCCTCTTCCATACAGCACACTTCCTTGTCTCCCAAAATACACCACTCCCCTTTGGTTTAATTTGCCAGAATTTGATTTTAAATGTTCTTGAAAATTTGTACTGCACAATTAAACAAATAAGCAAAACACACACACACACACACACACACACACACACACACGCACACACACACACGTGGGCAGCCCCCAAAACTGACTATACTTTCCCAGTGAGTCCTCTCTTGGGAGGACCTTTTTATTCAAAAGGGCTTTGGTTTGGGAATCCCTTTTCCTAGATTAAAAATCCTGACAATCATGTTTTTAAAAACTATACTATTTGGTTTCTATTCAAGTTAGAGTAAAATTCCTTTTATTATCAGGAGAAGTAAATGACAGTAAGCATTGCTAGTTCATAAAATGGCCACAAATAGAAATATTTAGGTGGTGGCTGACCCTTGGGCACTTTCTATCACCATTTCTTCCTAACAGATAAGAAATCCTGGGTCCTTTGTTCTTTCACAAGAGCACAGGAAGATCAAAGCCGAGAACCTGCCTTAAGCCTTTGTTGCAGAATTGCCTGAGGAGGGAAATACAAGAAGAAACATTTTGCAGAGGTTTGCAATGCAAATGACATTGCCACCTATTTCAAGGCAAGTCCTGGAGGAGAGAAAACTTATCACACAAAGCATTTCTTGGCTAGTGCTTAGAAGTGACTACTGTCATATTTTCTGCTGAAGTTTAGTTCATTTTGAAATTTTAAGGTCTAGGTATGACGGCATGAAATAGGCACCATTCTGCAAAGTGCTGCTATATTAATGTTAATGGTTTGCTGTTTCTGGAAATTAACATATATACCTGGTTATAATACCAGTCCAGATATCTATATAAACATATAGTCCTTTAAATTTGGGCTTTATTGGCTGGGTGCGGTGGCTCACGCCTATAATCCTAGCACTTTGGGAGCCTGAGGTGAGAGGGTTGTCTGAGCCCGCGGGTTCAAGACCAGCCTGGGCAACTTGGTGAGGCCCCATCTCTACAATAACTCAAAAAATTAGCCAGCTGTGGTGGCGCGTGCCTGTAGTTCCAACTACTTGGAAGGCTGAAGTGGAAGGATCACCTGGGCCCAGCAGGTCACAGCTGTGGTGGCCGTGAGTGTGCCACTGCACTCCAGCCTGGGCGACAGAGTGAGACTCCCACTCAAAACAAACAAACAAATAAATGAATAAATAAATTTGGGCTTTATGAAGCCAATAACAAGGATATTTGGAGAATGACAGAAACTGTACTCTGCAATGCCACTTAGATAGGATGCAATGATCATGTGCAAAGGTCACAAAATAAATAAATCATACAGCAGAGTCAACTAATGATTTCCAGCATCTTCTCTAACTTGGATGACCACCTTTACCATCTGTGTGTCCCTTGGGGTTCTCTCTCCATATTGGGTGTTAGAATGTGTACTTACTCTGTGGCCCTGATTGAAAAATTGTCTCTTGATTTCTAGTTGCTCAAAGCTTGCACTTGACGTTATTTTCTACAGAAGATGAGCTTCTCTGACAAAGGCTCAATGAGACTCACTGATACAAGGGGGATTGTACTCCCTGCCTAGCCCCGCGCAGTGACATGGGGCAGCGTGACTAATTTAGCCAGTGAGATGTGAGTAGAAAAACCACGTGACATTGAAATGGCAGAGCACGGCATTGTCATTGTTGAACCTTCAACCTGCCCTTCTTTGGATAGGGTGACCTTGGGAGCTTGTGCTGGTATTGAGGGAATAAAGCTGGAGGGAATGTTTAGTCGGCACATAGAGGACGCCTGTCTTGGGGAGACTTTCAGAACAAGAAATAAATTTTTGTTTCAAGACACCGAGATTTTTACTTTTAAATTTTATTTTATTTTTTAAGTCAAGGTTTCACTCCGTCGCCCAGACTGGAGTGTTGCCGTGTGATCACCACAGCCTTGACCTGCTGGGCTCAGGTGGTTTTTCCCACCTCAGCCTCCCAAGTAGTTGGGACCATAGGCGCATGCCACCACACCTGACTGATTTTTTTGTAGAGATTGGTTCTCGCTATATTGCCCAGGCTGGTCTCAAACTCCTGGGCTCAAGCAATCGTCCTGCCTTGGCCCTCCCAAAGTGCTGGGATCGCAGGCATGAGCCACCACTCCAGGCCTGACACTGAGAAAAATTTCTGTGGACTGTTTGTTACCATCGAATAACCTGCTCCGTCTTGACTGACACAACTTCTTTAGAATACTGGTGATACTGGTCATTTACCTGCTGTTTAAAATTATCGCTTAAAAAAATATATAAAATAAAATAAAACAAGATTCTTTATCTTGAGAATCTTGACTCTCTCTACTCACTTTTAGTCCTATTTTGCTTTCACTTTAAGAACTTGGGTGTGGGGCAGATAAAGACCAGGGTCAAAAGGGTAATGACTCTTTCGAGATCCTCTTTAAATGCAGATTTTCTCTTAATCTCCATTGCACTCCCTGTGTAACACCAGTCAACATTCCCTAGATGTATATTCATTTGAGTATTATTTTTAAACTCTCTCGTAACTGATGTCACATGAGCTACAAAGTTTGGTTTCTTTTGACTGTCATAGAATCATTCTAAATGAATACTAATTTATGAACTATCAATCCTCTCCACACCTTTTTAAAGTTTAATATCTAGATATTCCATGTATCCTTGGATATTCTAAATGGTTAAAGGTTTGTATATGCATAACACATGTTTTGTCAAATAGTGGTGGCTATTATCTTATTGTTGTGTTCCCTCTCTCTCTCTCTCTCTCTCCCCTACTATGTTCAGAAATGAAGATTCTAACTGTTAACATTAATAAGAGAATGTTAATAAGCACTATGGTTTGAAAGCAGTTACTCTGTAATGATAAGATGACAGGATGCTATGAACACTAACAGCACAACAAACTCACAATAGTCTACTCACTGTCTAAGGGTTCTTTTGACAAAAACTTAAAAAAAAAGGTTTACTCTCACCATTGAACAGATGAGGAAACTGGGAGTTTAGAAGTAGTTTGTTTTTTAGCAAAGTAGAATTGCAAAATGTGCCTTTAGAATGTTTTCCTATATTTGCTTTTCCTACTAATGCATTCATGTGACTTTAGAAAGCAGCAAAATCACAATGTAACTTTTCAGATCGAATCTATATGTAAGAACTTGTGTTAGGATCATTGGCAATGTATAACTCAATTGAAATGAATGAAAATCCTGAGTATTGAGATTTTGCCCGCTCCCTCCTTCTCTTGTATATTCGCCAGCCCTCGTGCTTGTCCGTTCCACTCTAATGCAGAATTCCAACATTGTTTTTCATGAAATGCAAATCATGGCTTCCAAGCAGTGTGAGGAAATTCTGACTGGACTCTAATTCCTCCCGGAGGAAAGAAAAAGGGACGGTTATTTGTCAAGTGGTCATTCTAAATGAGTCAGATTGAAGTAACATCCCCAGTGTTCCAAAATAAACAAACATTGAATCAATGTATCATATGAATATTCAAAAAAGATAAGACAAAGTCATTTGAAATATAAAGAATAATTCAATGGCTCAAGTGATATTTTTGTTTTTGTAAAAATTTGGAGTAACAAGTCTATGTTAGACTTACTTGATTCTCTTTATTAAGAAAGGCATTAAGAATCACATTTTAGAGGAGATCCCATTTAAAAAGAGGTTAATTCAAATATAATTGATCAGTATATTCCTAGTTGTAGTCTTAGCAAAGGCCCTAAATCTTTACCAATTATCCACTGACTTAACCTCTCAAATGCCCATTTCATCACTTTCTGTTACTCAGACATCTCTATAATACAGGATCTGAAATGTCAAAGAAGTGTTAATGTTGCAGGGTGGTGGCAGAGAGATAAAGAGATTTATTTTTTTAATTTTTATTTCTTTTGAGTTGGAGTCTCACTCTGTCGCCCAGACTGGAGTGCGGTGGCCGCTCCCGGCCACCACAGCCTCGACCTGCTGGGCTCTGGCGATCCTTCCGCCTCAGCCTTCCGAGTAGCTGGAACTACAGGCGTGCGCTACCACGCCTGACTGATTTTTTGATTTATTGTAGAGATGAGGTCTCACCAAGTTGCCCAGGTGGGTCTCGAACCCCCGGATACAGGCAATCCACTCACCTCGGCCTCCCAATGTGCGGGATTACGGGCTGAGCCACTGAGCCCGGCGGATAAAGAGATTTAAATCAGAATTGTCTGTGCACTTTCTGATTCCTTTTGTCTGTGAGAACCCGATAACTGGAATATTACTGAGTTAAACGAGAGGAGATCTGAGTTCTAGACCCAACTCTTTCTACCCGACTGCTTGATTTGTGCAGGCAAGCAGTCCTTCTAGGCCTCAGCTTTCTCTGCTGTAAGAGGAGAAAGTTCCACCAGAATATCACCATGGTCTGGCTAGCGCTGATATTTTGTTCCTTCAGCCCTCAGAGAATCTAATGGCACATCTGGAATTGATTCATAAAAGAAAGCATCATCATCCTGTTTGCCTCACTCCCTTCAGACTCAAACTACTATAACTTTTCATAGTCACAGAATATCCCTTCTCAGATGATACCATACATTTAGAAGATTACACTAGGCTTCTTTGTAATTTTTCTCTGATGGGCTAAAGGAGATGACTCCAATTAAATGTGCGTGCTTGCAAACAATCAATCTGTGAAATCAGTAGACTCTACCCAACCAATTTGCCTTTAAAAATCTTTTTTTTAAAAAAGAGCCCATACTCAGACCCTAGGCATAATCTCACTTGTGTCTGAGGCAAAGGAAATTTGCTTCTTCCTTAAGCCTAGGTGGAGAATACCTGAAATGTCGTAAAGTGAATGTCATCTAGACAAATTGTTCAAAATGCTATACTATAAATTATGGAGGAGGCATTTTGTCTAAAACTGTCGAAGTTCTCAAAGATGATGTTTCTTTTGATCATTTTTGCAAAGCAGGTTTTGAAATTTTAAAAAAAAATTTTTTTTGAGAAATCTGGATTTATTAAGAGGACAGAAAAGCTCCCAGAGCAGGAGGGAACTTGAGGGGGTTGCCCACTTTAAAAAAATTCTCTTGAGTTGGAATCTCACTCTGTTACCCAGGTTGAAGTGCAGTCGCACCATCACTGCTCACCGTGGCCTTGACCTCCTTCCTGGGCCCAGGAGATCCTTCCACCTTAGCGTCTCGAGTAGCTGGCGCTCCAGGAACATACCACCATGCCCAGTTTATTTTTTGTGGAGATGAAGTCTCACTGTGTTGCCCAGACTGGTCCCAAACTTCTGGGCTCAAGCAATCTTCCTGTCTTGGTTCCCTAAGTGCAGGGATTACAGGCGTGCGCCACTGTGCCTGGCCCCTTAAACTTTTTTTTTTTGATTTTGAAATAAGTATGCATTCACTGGAAGTTGCCAAGAAATACACAGAGAGACACAAAATTTCACATGGGTTTTCCTGAGACTGTCTTTTTGTTGGACATAACAAGTGAGCAGGCATATATATATATGTACATACATATATATATATATACATATATATATGAACAAAGAGCATTAAAAATGGAACTATATACATTTAATTGTGCTAAATGAAAAATAGAAGTGGTAACATTCAACCTCTGTACATACTAGTTGGAAACTGACTTAAGAATAAATGATTGATGAAAGATGATAAATAAGGAAGAATTTGAGTACTTGGGGATTAAAAAAGGTCAGAAAGAAAATGTATAAAAATAAGTCATGTGCTCTGAGAATTCTAAGTTTAAAATATATTCTGAGACAGCTGTACAAATATTAAAAAAGAAAAATCCTCACATTATGAAAAAATCATTAGAAAAAGAATGAGGAAATGTTACTCTAAAAATTATTCAATAAAACAAGCCGGGCTCAGTGGCTCAGCCTGTAATCCCGCGCCTTGGGAGGCCGAGGTGAGTGGATTGCCTGAGCCCGCGGGTTCGAGACCCGCCTGGGCAGACGAGACCTCGTCTCTACAATAAATTAAAAACTAGCCGGGCATGGTAGTGCGCGCCTGTAGTTCCAGCTACTTGGAAGGCTGAGGCGGAAGGATCACCAGAGCCCAGCAGGTTGAGGCTGCGGTGGCCGGGAGCGGCTACTGCACTCCAGTCTGGGTGACTGAGTGAGACTCCAACTCAAAAAAAAAAAAAAAAAAAAATTATTCAATAAACCACAATAACTATTCTCAGGAAGTGAGGTAAAGATGCATCATATTATTAACAGTGGTTTCCTCTGGATGATGGTATACGAATGAATCGATTTTCCTATGTTATGCATTTCTGTAATACTCTAATTTTATTACAAAAAGCAAACATTGCTATTGTTATCAAAGAAAAAAAAAATTAGTGAAGAATCCTATACAAACTTGTCCACTTTACTAAGTTTGCAACTTGGATAAATGACCTGTCACCATTCCTCTCCCAATGTTTACATCTTGCAAAAGTATGGTATAATGCCAAAGTCAGACAATTCACATTAGTGCAATCCACAGTTTATTCCATCAGTTATACGTGGACTTATTTGTGTATGTATTCAATGTCATTGTATCATATGTAGTGTCAAGAAAATGTATTCTTTTTTTAAATTTTGTTTTAAAGATGTGGGGTACAATTCACGATTAGGTATACAAGTGGTCATCATACAGGTAAAATTTGGGCCTCCCTTTGGTGCCCACTTTGCTTGGTTTGAGAGCAGGTACCCTTATTAATGCTGTGTCTCCCCTGTCACCCCCACTCCAGGAGTATCCCGCTACTGCCAATTCCTTTCTTAAAGTGAAAATGTATTCTTAAAATTGAAAAAATTTAACCAAATTTATATTTGGGGGCATGCGCAAAACATCAATAGCGTATTTCTCTAACATTAATTTCTTCTTTAGGAGTTCTGCTTCCAATAATGATTGAACATCTCAATTGATCAAACTTTCTAGTGATAACAACTAGGGAAGATATATGAAGTTTTTAAAAAACTTGTTTTAAGGTGCAAGGAACTGCCAAAGCAGCCAGTATTGGTGAGTCTACGGTCCTGTAAAGAAGGGAAAGAATTAAGGTAAGCTTGGTATTCTAGGAAACTTTTTTTCTTTGTTGTATGCATGTGATTTATAAGGTGCATAGACAGAGAGGCTGAGAAGCCAAGCATTCAGCATCTGTTAAAGAGTGTTTAAAGACCCATTGTTTGGAATGCGATAAAATACTAATTTATACTAGGTTCCTATAAATCTAGGGCATGCAGTGTAATCTGTAAGATAACCACCTTAAAAAAAAAAAAGAATACATAACCAAAAAGCTAATCAAGGAGGAAATAAAATAATCCAAAAGAAGGCAAGAGGAAAATGAAAAAGAAATTTAAAATAGGTAGAAAAAAGAAAACAAAGAGTTAGATGACAGATTCAAATTCAAATGAATGGACTAATGGCCAATGGTTCAATAGAGATTGTGATTCTGAATTTAATAACACCAATTTCATCTCATTAGGTCTGCCTTTTTATCCTTCTATTGTAGATATGGAAGCTTGGATTTTTCTCTCTTCCAAATTTCCAAGAGAGCATCCGCTCATCTCTTAGCTGTTTCTGGAATTTCCTTTGCTTGGTGAAATCTTCTAATCTATGAGACAGGACAGGGGAAGATCAGCATTTTGCAACTATCTATGGTACTTCCTGAGTGGACATAAAAGAAATCTGTTCACCTCCCTAGGCTTCTATTCCTTCATCTCAGAAGTAAACCCACTGGAATCCATATTCTCCAAGCCTTTTTCAGGCCTTGGCTCCTTTTGACTACAGCTCTGTATCTATGCCATGGGGCTAAGGTTTATCATAATCTCTTACATTTTGAATGCAATTGAGAAGTGCCATGAAACTTACATTTCGTATGTCATCGCTGTCTGATCAGATATTCTGTATCCCCAATGTTTAATACAAAAAAAAAAAAAAAAAAGATGAACTGTGCGGCAGGAACGTGGTAGGAAGGTGAGAGTATCAGTGGATTAGGGTTCAGGAGAGCTAGGTTCAAGACCTGATTCTGCTCTTAATTAGTCATGTGATATTGGGTAAGCCATTTAAGTTCTTGGCTATGTAAACATATTAGCTGGCTCAACCTGTAATCCCAGCACTTTGGGAGGCCAAGGTGAGTGGATTGCCTGAGCCTGTGGGTTTGAGACCAGCCTGGGCAACTTGGTGAGACCTGTTTCTACAACAGATAAAAAATTAGTCGGGTGTGGTAGCGCGTGCCTGTAGTTCTGGCTACCTGGAAGGCTGAGGCGGAAGGATCGCCTAAGCCCAGCAGGTCGAGGCTGCAGTGGCCGTGAGTGTGCCACTGCCCTCCATCCTGGGTGACAGAGTGAGACTCTAACTCAAAAAAAGAAAAAAAATATTAGCAAAACATTCAGAAAAAATTTGTATAAAGTCATAGAGAAAAGAGCAAAAATAATTAAAAAAATAAACTTTTAGGCCGGGCTTGGTGGCTCAACCTGTCATCCTAGCATTTTGGGCAGCCGAGGTGAGAGTATTGCCTGAGCCCAGGGGTTCGGGACCACCCTGGACAACTTGGCGAAACCTCGTCTCTACAACAAATCAAAAATTAGCCAGGCGTGGTGGCATGTGCCTGTAGTTCCGGCCACTTGGAAGGCTGAGGTGGAAGGATTGCCGGAGCCCAGCAGGTCAAGGCTGTGGTGGCTGGGAGTGTGTCACTGCACTCCAGTCTGGGCGACAGAGTGAGATTCCAACTCAAAAAAATAAATAAATTAAACTTTGTTATGACAAATGATTTCATTAGTAAATTAAAATACACATAACAGATTGAAAAATATCTGCAACATATCTAAAAGACAAAAAATAAAGACTAACAAGATAAAAAGAGGAGTTGCAAATTACTAAGAAATAGACAAACCAATAGAAAATAGATGAAAGATATGAAAAGGCATTCTATTGCTAGCTTCACACTTTGAGACCGTGTTATATGTAAAAATGTCCAATGGAGATTTTGTGTGAATTAATAACCATTTTATTTCTGTTGGATATAAGTTCAATTGGCATATAGTGTATAAAAGTCTGTTAACTATAGTGTTTCGATTCAAGGAACTTCACTCTGGTGTTGTATAATAATAGGCAGTGGACCAAGATACATGGATTAAGACACCCTTACTCTGCAATTTTAGGCAACCTACCTTCTTACCTAGAAAACAGAAATAATAATACTTGCTCAGTTTTTCTGGCCAAAGACTAGAATAAACAAGAGAGTGCTCTGTAAGGTATTTTACAGACGGAAAGTGTTATCGTTAGTGAAGTATTTCATAAAGTAAACTCTAAAGAAGTCTACAAATGTGATTGGAGCCAATAACAGGGAATTAGAGGCAAGAATGGAATAATTGTTTTCTTCTCATCCATTACTGCGTTCCAGTATCCCAACTCTGCCGATGAGATATGTGACAGGTCAAGAGGTGGCTATAGTTGTAAAATTTTTCTTTTAATGTTCATACACACTTGATATAGATACCTTATATTCTCCCATGTATTCAAGAACTTTAAGTTATACAAATAATACAAAAATACAGTCTTCCGATAATTTAAAGTCGGTAGAATATATTAAAAACATAAGTTTTCGTCATCCTTCCTCATCCAAATTCCCTCTCCTTGGCTAAGAATTGGAGTACATATTTCTAGATCTTTTATTAAGTATTTATGTAAATATCTGGTTTTTCCCCCCCACAAAAGTAATTATACTGTACTTGCATTCTGCAACTTGCTTTCTTTTGTTTGCTTAACATAGCATGCCTTACGGATCACCTAAGAATAGTAAATAAAAACTCATTTTCTTATTCTTAATTGTTGCATGTTATTCCACAGGATAGATATACTGTTAATGTAACTAAAACGCTTCAACTAGTAGATGGACAGTTAGGGTTGTGTAATTATGTGAGAGTATTTTTGTAGGAGAGATTTCGAAGAATGTGATTGATCAAACAAGTAGTTATTACATGTAATTAGATAAATATTGCCTAATTATCTTCCAAAAGTAGAGGCTAGATTTTCCAAATCACCCGCCCATCAACAAAACATGGAATGCTTCTCCCACAACCTCATAAAACTGCACGTTATCAAAATGCCATTCTGGCTAATCCTATGAGTGAGAAAATATATCACTGGTCAATAGTGGAGTGAAACTTTTTTATATATGCTTCATATATATATATTCTTGCGTGTCTTCATCTAGTTTCTATTGGTCTATTTGTCTGTCTACTGACTTGTAACATCTTGTTTATGGATCTTTATTTCTTGTCCTTTATATATTTCGCAATTTTCTTCTGCCTTTCACATGCATTTTAATGTATTGATGATGTTATTTGTCATAAAAAGTTTAATGTTACATTATTTTTGTTCTTTTCTTTATAACTTCTATAACATGTTTTCCAATGTGCCTTTCTAATATTTTTATTGTTTTGTTTTCTATATTAAGGTTTTTTTGGTCATCTGGAATTTATTTGAGGGTAGAGTAGGAATGAGTAGTTTAACGTTTTTTCCCAACTTGATAGCAAATCATTTCAACATGGTTTTGTTTTATAATTTAGTCCTTTCAATTGATATGAAATATAACATTTTGTATATTAAATTTCCATTGATACATGGGTCTATCTTTGAAACTCTATTCTAGTTCCTTTACATATTTGTATAATCTTGCATTATGGCGTAGTTTTTTTTTTCCCTGCTCCCCTATGGTGTAGTTTTAATTGTGTATATTTTCATCTCGAAATTTAGAAAATTTATTTTTCCTTAATTAAATAACTGTTAGCCATTGATTTAGATAATCTTTAAAAATGTTCTCCTTTAATCTACAACATTAATATTGTAGAATATAGTAATGGATTTCCTGATGTTGAGCTCTCCTTACACTTCTAAGAAAATGTTATGTTTTCATACAAGGAGTTATTGTTTTCATACGTGAGATGGATCTCTAGTCGTAGTACATCCTTCCAAATCTTTCTCTGCACATTTACATCAACGTCCTTATCATATTTTGATATAAAGATTATACTGGTTTTTTGGATTGAGCTGGAAAGTTTTTCATCTTTTTCTATGCTCTGGAACATTTATGCGATACAAACATATATAGGTATATGCCCATTATATTGCCCTGGGATGCCTCTTTTTGAGTTAGATTTTTATTTCTACAGTGATTTGTGATTACATTTTTAGTGACTATATTTAAACATAAATGCTTGGTTTTGAATGCTTTTTTTTTTTTTTTTTTTGAGTTGAGTCTCACTCTGTCGTCCAGACTGGAGTGCAGTGGCCGCTCCCGGCCACCGCAGCCTCGACCTGCTGGACTCGGGCGATCCTTCCGCCTCAGCCTTCCGAGTAGCCGGAATTACAGGCGCGCGCTACCATGCCCGGCTGATTTTTTGATTTACTGTAGAGATGAGGTCTCGCCAAGTTGCC